>JAWPHD010020107.1:0-33083 GCA_037043455.1 Cyrtodaria siliqua | reverse complement strand
CATTGCCTGGTGTAATACTGTATGTTATCAATATGAAACTAAATTTCCGCCTCAAAACAACCATATCGACTTGTAATTTAGCGCTTGATGAGTTTGTGTGAACACGCTTGTTATTACATAATACCTATTTAATGGTAAAAATGCTACCTTATTCCAATAAATAGCCGTGGTCTAGTGGTTCAGTGTACATACTAGTGCAAGGCTATGGTTCAGATCCCGTTTCGGGCAACTATTTTTTTATTCCATATATTTTGAAGCCGTATATTTATCGATGTTACCTGTACGGAGACTAAATAAAAATGTGAAATTTTACGCATCGATTTCTGCTTATAATTATACCGACTTCTGGGGTGTTCGTCAATTTAAAACTACTTCACACGTGACTCATTCATATTCATGAGTTATTACCAGTTAAAATAGGGACTCTGTAGCTTTAAATTGATTTTCTGTGTTAATTGAGTGATAAATCTATCTGAATGGGCTTATAAATTAAGCAGTCCAATGTGAAAAATGGATGAAACCAATCATAATTTCATAATCTGGCCGAAAAAATTGGGGGTGGGGGTTGGGGTGGTGGTGGGGGATCAAACAATTTCAGAAAATAAGGAAAATTAGACCAATGTCCCAATCCCTAGTCCCCTGGTGTGAATGTGGTAGAAATTAGTACGTTTTAAGGCAGTCATTGATTCCGTTGTAATTGTCCATTGTCATAATATTGAACATTAAAACTGATGGTAAATAAGACGTGTGACGGTAAACATCAGGTAAGACTGTGCACACAGAATGTGTTGGAACATTTGATATTTTAATATTTACAAATATGTCGGACGTCATGCAAAATTATTGACATTAAAACATTATTTACCTGTTTGTATGGTGTTTTACGTCATTTTCAACACATGCAAGGTTATATATGACAGTTGATTTATTTTGTGGTGGAGGTAGACCACCCACTTTTTCTGGGTGGAACCAGCACTGTATACCTCCCGCCATCCGTAAGAATCAACACTTCCTCACTTACAAATCGAGCTCAATTGATAAATTCCCAAGACAAAACTCTGCGAGGAAGTGAGGAAGTGTCGATTCTCATAGATAGTTGGAGGAATTGTAACGACTAGGTCTACCCAGGAAAAAGTGGGTGGTCTGCCTCTACCACAATTACTATCATATATAGCCTAAAATGGATAGATGAAAATGGATAGATGTATTAACATTATGGTTATATGGCAGGGCTTTTTTCCTTCATAAACAGGGGTCGATATTCGGCCCCTTCCTTAGCAAAACGGGTTACTTTTTTCCCGTCCTTTGGCTGAGAAAATTCCCCTAAAAATTGCGTAACATTATTTCCCACTCTAACTTTCTCAACATTATTATGTTTGGGATACATTTATAGTAGATAGTTTATCTAAAATGTACCTCCTTTGCATATTTGCACACTCAAATCTTCAATTTCTGCCTAATACAGTCTGTTCCCACTATATCACGAAATCACATTATTTTTTCCCCTTTAACTCGAAAATCACGCTACTGAAGGACCTGATCCTCTTCCCCTATTTCCGAAAAAAACACCCGTTTGGTAATATTTTGCATTTAGTAAAAATTGGAGAGTAACTGTTTGCAAGTAGCCTCATTCTGGTTGAATGTTAACATGACTGACTGTTTTTATTCTGTATTGAGAGTTGTGGGTTAAGGCATCTACATCAATTGTGACTTTCGTATATCTATTAACTAAATGACTCCTTATTGACATCATTGATACCCTAATATTAATCACACACCTGTACACCCTTATCATAGAACGGCTATACCCTGTATATTTATACTGGTTTAAAAAAACAAAAAACAATATTGCCATGTCCATGTTAAATTGCTTACATTTGTCAAAACTTACAAACATTTGTCCTTGCTAAAGAATGGTATGATTGCAGGGGTGGATAGAGAATGGTATGATTGCTGGGGTGGATATAGGATTTGAAAATAGTGTGTGGATGAGTGGGGAGGGAGCTGTGACTTCAAAAACGGTTGACAACCAAAAAAAACACAATCCCCCAACCCCACCAAAAAAAACAACAACACCATTTGCATATGAATTTTGCATTATGAACTCCGATTTTAAGTGCTCACCGGGTGTGCCCCAGCCTGAATCTGCCACTACATTGAAATTGTTGAATAAGAAGGCGGTATGATTGCACCTGTTAAAAGCAAGTGGAAGTTATTACCTGCCGTATATCATACCCACATGGTTAAATTTAAGTTAATGTCTTTTCAAAAATAGTCCAGGAAGATGTGTGTCAATTGCAGTAATAAAAAGAACAGTGTTTTTTTGACCCACTAAACTGCTATGTGTTTTTTCCAAATAATAATGTCATTATTGATCGTTGTGTTTCCAGTGCCAAGAAAAATATGTACAACTTGATACGCTCGGCGCTCGGCACTCGGATCACTGGTCTTGTCACGCTATATAATTTCCTTTCACTGGAATTGAATTTTGAAGGAGTCCTGTCTGATCATCACAATGATTCGCTGGGAGTGCTCTCCCTTTATTTTATAGCAGACGCATTTTATATTTGCCATTATTCCATTATTTCTGAGAAACTGAAATTTTATCACTTTTTTTTTATGTTTGGCAATTTGTTTTATGTATGGCGTAACTGTTTTAATCCAAACCTCCTCTATTTCAATAAAAAACAGTTATACCTCATGTTGGAATTTTACATCTTCACTTGATACTTATGACAGATTGATTATAGGTCATGTTTCCAGAAAGAAAACCTCAGTAAAACAACAAAAAAGCAAGAATCATAAAGGGAAACCTGTTTGAATGAAACTGCTTAGTCTCAGATTTCAGTTTAGGGTCATAGTGAGATATAGACAATAATTTGTATCTTCTTCTCTGAAACCACAAGGCATATATAGAGTAGTTTACCTTGTATATTGTGCACCCACTCCTCAGAGGTCAAACCTGAGTAAAAAGACGGTTGTTTCAGTGTATAATGCAGTGCATACCAATGAGGTGTATAATGCAGTGTATACTAATGAGGTGTATAATGCAGTGTATAATAATGAGGTGTATAATGCAGTGTATAATAATGAGGTGTATAATGCAGTGTATAATAATGAGGCGTATAATGCAGTGTATAATAATGAGGCATATAATGCAGTGTATAATAATGAGGTGTATAATGCAGTGAATAATAATGAGGCATATAATGCAGTGTATAATAATGAGGTATATAATGTAGTGTATACTTATGAAGTTTATAATGCAGTGTATAATAATGAGGTGTATAATGCAGTGTTAATACAGTGTATAATAATGAGGTGTATAATGCAGTGTATAATGCAGTGTATAATGCAGTGTATAATAATGAGGTGTATAATGCAGTGTATAATAATGAGATATATAATGCAGTGTATAATAATGAGGAGTGTATAGTAATGAGGCATATAATGCAGTGTATAATAATGAGGCGTATAATGCAGTGTATAATAATGAGGCATATAATGCAGTGTATAATAATGAGTGCAGTGTATAATAATGAGGCATATAATGCAGTGTATAATAATGAGGAGTGTATAATAATGAGGCATATAATGCAGTGTATAATAATGAGGAGTGTATAATAATGAGGCATATAATGCAGTGTATAATAATGAGGTGTATAATGTAGTGTATAATAATGAGGTGTATAATGCAGTGTATAATAATGAGGAGTGTATAGTAATGAGGCATATAATGCAGTGTATAATAATGAGGTGTATAATGTAGTGTATAATAATGAGGTATATAATGCAGTGTATAATAATGAGGAGTGTATAGTAATGAGGCATATAATGCAGTGTATAATAATGAGGCATATAATGCAGTGTATAATAATGAGTGCAGTGTATAATAATGAGGCATATAATGCAGTGTATAATAATGAGGAGTGTATAATAATGAGGCATATAATGCAGTGTATAATAATGAGGTGTATAATGTAGTGTATAATAATGAGGTATATAATGCAGTGTATAATAACGAGGTGTATAATGCACTGTATAATAATGAGGCATATAATGCAGTGTATAATAATGAGGTATATAATGCAGTGTATAATAATGAGGCATATAATGCAGTGTATAATAATGAGGAGTGTATAGTAATGAGGCATATAATGCAGTGTATAATAATGAGGCATATAATGCAGTGTATAATAATGAGGCATATAATGCAGTGTATAATAATGAGTGCAGTGTATAATAATGAGGCATATAATGCAGTGTATAATAATGAGGAGTGTATAATAATGAGGCATATATTGCAGTGTATAATAATGAGTGCTGTGTATAATAATGAGGAGTGTATAGTAATGAGGCATATAATGCAGTGTATAATAATGAGGCATATAATGCAGTGTATAACAATGAGGCATATAATGCAGTGTATATAATGCAGTGTATAATAATGAGGCATATAATGCAGTGTATAATAATGAGGTGTATTATCGCATCAAAATACTTTGTTTTCATATTTCAGATAAATACATATTGGCAAAGAAGCATGAAACAAGACTTTCATTTGTCTAATGCGTATTCAGACTGTGATTTTAGTATTAATAGTTAATTATTCTGTTAGCTAAAATAAACTATTTGGTAAAGTACACTATTTGGAGGAGGTTGTGTGTTTATTTATTGCTGGAGCCTCAAGACTCAGACTATATATATTTATCCCGGACTCAGAAAGCTGCTATGGGTGTTGGACTGTGTATCACATCATTTTACTGTTCATAAAACAACTGTATTTTAATAAGAATACCGGGACGCAGTCAAATTGGTATACATGCATTTTCTACTACTTGCATTATGTATCAATTTTAGGGATACAGTCAGTGCATCGTATAGAACTGGTTCTTACTGGCTTTTACTACAAGAATTAGATGTAAATTTTTCTGTTCTCAGCATAGGAATACAGCTGCAAATCGGTATCGTCACTGATTATTAACTGATGTTAAATTTTATTAAAAGGACAAACGACAATCTTGATATTTTAAAAGCTGGCCGCGCTCGTTAGTTTTCCTACATACCTCGTATTTGTTCAATAATTAATATTAATTATAAGAGTAATATAAAGCCAATTGTGTTTGACTATTACTAACTGTTTGTGTGTACAGCTATTTAGGTACTGTCTCTGATTTTAAAATAAGCAACAACACCTCTTCAGTCATCAAACATAGTTGATGAAACTTTAACGGAAGTATCTTCTAAATATTTTTATTGCTTCTGTGTACAATAGGCACCCCTATTTTGGAAACCGTAAAAGCGGTAAAAAAACTGCGTACTATACAAGGTAAAATATGGTGGACTGGGTCAAAATCCTGAGTTACTCACAGGCTGATCTGGGTTTACAATTAACTCGCAGGCTGATCTGGGTTTACAATTAACTCGCAGGCTGATCTGGGTTTACAATTAACTCGCAGGCTGATCTGGGTTTACAATTAACTCGCAGGCTGATCAGGGTTTACAATGGACGCAAAGGCTATTATAGTCGTGCTTTAAAGCGGGTTAAGCGTTAAAATTTACGTACTGTGATCTTCAGTAAGTGGCTGCATCTGATGTCAGTAATTTACGTACTGTGATCTTCAGTAAGTGGCTGCATCTGATGTCAGTAATTTACGTACTGTGATCTTCAGTAAGTGGCTGCATCTGATGTCAGTAATACGTACTGTGATCTTCAGTAAGTGGC
Organism: Cyrtodaria siliqua; assembly: GCA_037043455.1. Lineage (NCBI taxonomy): Eukaryota > Metazoa > Mollusca > Bivalvia > Adapedonta > Hiatellidae > Cyrtodaria > Cyrtodaria siliqua. The sequence continues at coordinate 27,358 of JAWPHD010020107.1, read as the reverse complement.
TGCATCTGATGTCAGTAATTTACGTACTGTGATCTTCAGTAAGTGGCTGCATCTGATGTCAGTAATAACCGTACTGTGATCTTCAGTAAGTGGCTGCATCTGATGTCAGTAATACGTACTGTGATCTTCAGTAAGTGGCTGCATCTGATGTCAGTAATAACCGTACTGTGATCTTCAGTAAGTGGCTGCATCTGATGTCAGTAATACGTACTGTGATCTTCAGTAAGTGGCTGCATCTGATGTCAGTAATACGTACTGTGATCTTCAGTAAGTGGCTGCATCTGATGTCAGTAATTTACGTACTGTGATCTTCAGTAAGTGGCTGCATCTGATGTCAGTAATTTACGTACTGTGATCTTCAGTAAGTGGCTGCATCTGATGTCAGTAATTTACGTACTGTGATCTTCAGTAAGTGGCTGCATCTGATGTCAGTAATACGTACTGTGATCTTCAGTAAGTGGCTGCATCTGATGTCAGTAATTTACGTACTGTGATCTTCAGTAAGTGGCTGCATCTGATGTCAGTAATTTACGTACTGTGATCTTCAGTAAGTGGCTGCATCTGATGTCAGTAATACGTACTGTGATCTTCAGTAAGTGGCTGCATCTGATGTCAGTAATACGTACTGTGATCTTCAGTAAGTGGCTGCATCTGATGTCAGTAATACGTACTGTGATCTTCAGTAAGTGGCTGCATCTGATGTCAGTAATTTACGTACTGTGATCTTCAGTAAGTGGCTGCATCTGATGTCAGTAATTTACGTACTGTGATCTTCAGTAAGTGGCTGCATCTGATGTCAGTAATTTACGTACTGTGATCTTCAGTAAGTGGCTGCATCTGATGTCAGTAATAACCGTACTGTGATCTTCAGTAAGTGGCTGCATCTGATGTCAGTAATACGTATTGTGATCTTCAGTAAGTGGCTGCATCTGATGTCAGTAATAACCGTACTGTGATCTTCAGTAAGTGGCTGCATCTGATGTCAGTAATACGTACTGTGATCTTCAGTAAGTGGCTGCATCTGATGTCAGTAATACGTACTGTGATCTTCAGTAAGTGGCTGCATCTGATGTCAGTAATTTACGTACTGTGATCTTCAGTAAGTGGCTGCATCTGATGTCAGTAATTTACGTACTGTGATCTTCAGTAAGTGGCTGCATCTGATGTCAGTAATAACCGTACTGTGATCTTCAGTAAGTGGCTGCATCTGATGTCAGTAATAACCGTTATTGTTACACTCATACAGTAGGGTCATGCAGATACAAATATAATATACATATAAAAAAACATGTTACAATAATAAAGGGCCTATGACTGTAAGTCTCCAACATTAGATGTTATCCCTATTCTAGACCAGGCTCAGATTTAGTGGGGAGGGATCTTGTTTGGCATACACAGTGCCTTTAGTGTTCTAAGAAGCTACCATTACAGTTACCGGGTATATAGACTATTAAGGGGCTAGATAGCAAGGTGAACTTGAAATCCAAAGTCTTGGTGAAGACACATTCCCTCGTCGATGGTGACGTATACCGAGCGGTCCCGGGGGAAGCAGAGTCTTTATCCGCAGAGCAAGAAGCACAGGATTCTATTCATTAGTAGAGCGTCTCCGTGGCCGAGGGGTTTCCAGATTCCTATGAATCCTTCCCTCTTTTTGGGGTTGCCTTGAATGACATGAGCCATTAAATAATATTCGATAGATTGTCTTCTGACATATCAGCCAGACAGGGTTTAAGAACTATAAGAATGCAAGGCTCCCAAGTTGTTGATTGTGAAGTCATTCATCTTCTATGGTGTCACAGGCATTTAATTACTTTTTCTCCTTTTAGTCAAAGAAGATTAAATCTGTGTATTGAATCAGCTCTGGGATGAAATATTGTTTTTACAATCACAATCGGTCAATATGTATACTTATTTCATTTGTGTCAGTGGTGCCTCGACCTATATCCAATAACTATAACATTCCAAAGTTCCAATAACTTATATTGATAACATCATGCTTTTTAAACAGAAATAAGTCAACCAGATTCACCGTTATTAAATCTGAAAATGGACTGGGTCAAATGCAGAATGATTAAATCAGTATGTAAGGGTACAGTCTACAGATCTTTATGCTCGGTTTTAATCAAATTTGATTACAAATTAATGTGTATCATTGTTAGGATGGTGGGTGAGGTGTGGGTTAAGAGTTATATATATAGGGCTATTGAGGTTTTAGATTTAATGGAGAATAGGAGAAAGAATGGTATTTTGCAATGACAGCAACTACGGTCCCAGCAACTACAATCAGACTAAACATACAAATCTGCAGTTAGTTTGTGTGCCTCCGTAGCCTCTTCAGAGTAAGCTGGTTTGGCCCAGTGGATAACAGGGCAGACCGGAGGATAACAGGGCAGACCGGAGGATAACAGGGCAGACCGGAGGATAACAGGGCAGACCGGAGAACCGAGGTTTAAGCCTTAAACCTGCATCTTTGAGTTTCATCAGTTTATTCTTGTGCAAGACACTTTCCCATAGCCTCATCCATCAGACGGTGGTGGTCTTGTGTATTAGTCTGTTTCTGAGCACATAAATCAAACCATAGAAATCTCTTCTTTAAGTAGGGCAGATTCCCTGTATTGCTAAAATCTCTTTTTGGGGCGGCTCTAATTAACATATAAATTACATGTGTTTATGAGCCGTTACATTTCTTTTAAGTAAAAGGAGAAGAGAGAGAGAAAATGTCTTCAGTAAACAGAATTATTTTGCAATGTTAATGCCAGCATTAGACAGTATCAAAGACAAAAGTGTGCCAATTATGTTTTAACAATGGCGCCACGATAACGTCATTCTCTGTAATGGATTTACAATTTGTCTTGATCAAACACTCATATCTTACCATGTTGATGCCAGCCTGTGGTTAGACAGGAATATAGCATTTCACATTTTGGCAACCTACGTAGTATGGCTGATGGGGTCGTATCGAGTACTACAGAAAGGTACCCGGGGTACATTTATGTAAACAGAAACGTACCCAAAAATCTTTAATTCCAGAACGGCCCTCAAATATACAGAAATGTACCCGGACAAAGAAGATCTCATTGGCGGAATTGAAAGAATTTAGAACTTGATAAAACAACTACTTAAACAATATTGTTTATCATTAACTATTGCGCTAATTTGTTCTTAAAAACATATTTAGGCTGCCATAGTAATAAAATACAGAACGTATTGTCGTAAAACCGGAAGTTGTAAATCATCAAACCCCACGCAAAAAATTAAACAAATATGCAGCTCGTCATTCAAGAAGTGTTGGTGAAATATGTAGACCAAATGCATTCCTTTAAGGCTGCAGTTATGGTCCGAAATATCCATTAAATATGTAAGTTAAACTTTTTAAAAAGTGAATCGATTAAACTGTGTAAACAATGAAAGTTTCGTTTCCGTGAAGTAACGGAACGCGTTACTGACGCGTTTTACAATATTGTACTCTCGTGAGATTTTGTCTCGGGTACATTTATGTATATTTCGGGACCTTTCTAGATTAAGAGGATTTTTGAGTACATTTCTGTATACATAAATGTACCCCAGGTGCCTTTCTGTAGTACCCGGTAACGACAATGACCCCATCAGCTGTAGTATGTTTGCTAAATTGTATCCTCATTTTTTTGAATCACAGGTGTTTTGTTTATAGTCTAAGCTATTTCATATTAATTCTCAGTAAAGCAGGTATATCATGTTCCAGCAATAAAACTTATCCAAGTAAAATTCCAGCAATAAAACTTACCCATGTAAAATAACAAAACAGCAAGAACAGTAAATGGAAACCTGTGTAGATGAAACCACCTGGGCCCTGTTTTATTAAACATCTTACGATAAGTCTCAAATTTTAAAATCGTTCACTTGTTTTCACCTAAGCATTCAATGTAGGCGATTAAGTGTGCACGTAGTGCAGAAATGTCACATGTATAAGAAAATGAAATGAAATCACTTTTATTTGAAAAGTGTAATTGATAGTGAAGCATTTACCATCAAAATGGTCATAAGTTTTTTCATAAAATGAGGCCCTGGTCATTTATAATCCAAAGTAATCTAGAGCATTTATACAGTCCCCAAAACGTTGTTGACTGTTTCATGTTACACTTTAATAAGCATATTTTGTCTTGGTGACTGTAGCGTCCATGGCCGAGTGGTTAGAGTCCCTGTGGGTTTGATCCCTAATAGGCCTAGGAATCTTTATGTGAGGAAGCTATTCAGCTGGCTTGCGGAACGTAGGTGATTCTATCCAGGTGCTTACGCGTGCACGAAATTTGCCTGCAGAGGCACCTGGTGTCTCTCTCCTCCACCAATGAAAGCTGGATATGACCTTAGCTGTTGGTGTGAAATTCGATTCAGTTGGTGACAATATTAAGATCGCATCCCTAGAAAACTAGTATTTGATATTTTTCTGAAAACAATTCAGAGTAGGGATCTGCCCCTGTAACAGGTAGTAAACACATATTCCAGTAATTGCTAAGTGCTTACATAAGCGCCAAACATTTAACCCCCCAAAATTGTATGGCACTGGAAGGCATAAACAATCTGTTGCTATTAAGACATTATTGTTTCTGACAGATATAAGTCGGGTATTAAGCAGATTATGACATCTTTCCTCAATCATGAAGAGTTATTGCAAACAGAGAATTAGTGCAATTAGATATGTAGAAGAAATAAATAAATTTAAAAAAATCAATAAATCTTAAAGGGACACTGTCCGTAAGTTAGCAGATATTGAGCATAACCAAATAACTGACATTAATGTTGTTCAGTGAAATGTATACATGAAAACTTGAGCAAAGACCCAAAGAAGTCTGTAGTAATACATTCGTGAATTTGAAGAAAAAAGTTTTAATTATTATTTGTAAATATTGTGCCTTCCCCTGACCAAACCATATTTGCAGCACAAATATAACAACATGAATTGAATTGAATTGGATTTTATAGTCGCACCAACAGCTAAGGTCATATGGCGACTTTCCAGCTTCCACTGGTGGAGGAAGACCCCAGGTGCCCCTCCGGGCAATTTTTGTGCACGGGCGGGCACCTGGGTAGAACCACCGACGTTCCGCAAGCCAGCTGGATAGCTTCCTCACATAAAGATTCATAGGCCCCTGAGGGATCGAAACTACAGCGGTGAGGGGCGAGTGATTTAACAACATGAAAATTCATAATTGGGATAGAGCGCTCGGACGCTGACACACATTTTTATGCATCAATCAAATTATATTCATGTTCAAATATAATGTTACATCGAAAAACAACAACATCCATTTACACTGTGTTCAAAATTAAGGTCTTATGAAAAACATTGTTAAAAATGATACCCTGAACCATACCAATCTAACAAACACTTGTCAAGTATTACAGCCTTTCTGGTATGAAGTCGCTTGCGGGAACTGATAAATAGTCATTTGGAAATAAGCATGTTATCTGTTTCTCTACATTTGTACACAGTGTAAAACTAAACTTCTAATTGTAAATTATGATAACTATATCCGATGATACAATGTATCAAAATGACAAAGAAATTTAACATTCTTATTATATATACAATTATAACTCAATATGTGTATATATCAGTCATTCATTAGATAATGTCAACAATCCAATTTCTTTTTTTAAAAAATAAAAATAAATCTGAAAACATCTGTACAAGGTAAAACACCCAACGCTGAATGATAGAAAAACTGACCAAACACGTGCCATAACGTGTTCAAATACTGACCAATCAGGGGAAAGCATTTCCCCTCTAATTCTTTTCAATAAATGGAAAATACATTTTTCTGCTGATCAAGTGACTTCCATTAGCGCATTCAGTTTTCTACATAGTATGTATTGCGTAATATCATAGTATGTATTGCGTAATATGTATATCCCGCTTAGCTCAGTCAGGAGCGACGTCGACTATCGCGCGTTCACTATTATTACACAAGAGTGTAATTTTAGTTTGGGCTGCGAGTTCAAGCGCACAAAGCGTGTTTTTTTGTACCGCGATTGAATTACGTTAAACAATCTTGCATTTAATTAGTAAATATGTAATATTTATAGCATGATTTTTCGAGTATATGCGATTTATACTGCTTCTCGAGGGCCGCAGGCCCCAAGAGTGCAGTATAAATCGCATACGAGATAAATATGCTATAAATGTTTTGTACCAGAGCCATTATCCATCTACGCATGTGCAAGAAGTTTTATGGCGTTGCAGTTTTCAGTAAAATTAACAGCTCGATCCAATCAAGAAATAGCATTATCACGCGACATGAGCATGACCCATGTTTTGATTATTGTAGCCAATCGCCTTTGTATATTATTGGGCAAATGCAATGTCAAGAGTGCTGTTTTGGTAATGGTGTAGTCGTTTTGATTGACAGCTGTGTTGTAAATTACAATTGCGCGTGCGTAAAATTGAGTAGACCATGGTATAACTGCCGAATCTGTCATTTATAGCACGGCTGAAATATACCGGCATTTATAGCACGGTTTAGGCTCCGACCTTCAGGTTTATGAAAATTATATCATAAGCAAGAACAAAGGAAAACCATTAGAGCTATGGTACAAGTATAGGATAGAGCGTGAGTTTTGCACGTGTACGTCCGTACACGTGCAAGACTCATGCTCTGTTGTATTTATACGACAATAACTAACATGTACTGTGTATATCCTCGGGTATTACTTGATGCATAGTGTGTATTTAGGCTATTGTGGTATAATCAATAATGTTTAGTGTGTAATGTTTGTGAACGTAATTAGTGTGTGTTTTATAAGCTAAAAGTTACGGACATTGTCCCTTTAACTGAGCTGAGTGTTTAGTTGATCAGTTATTGTAAAGGAGAAATAGTTAACACTGACATAAAATACTGACAGTTCATTAGTAAAATAAAATAGCATTCTTACAGTTCTAACAGGACTCCAGGATTGGAGGTTGGGAAGTGGGGAATGAGAGGTCTACGCACAATGCAGGAGAAAACAGATTGTTCAGGATTGAAGTGTATTTTGCGGGTTAGTTTCTTTAAACTTGACTTTTCAAAGAAAGGGCAAGCTGGCATCAGCGTCAGTTACCTTTTTACGTTAAGCTCACATACATCTCAGAAACTGCTTGAAGAAATTCAATGAAACATCATACATGTATTCACTCGCATCAGAGGAACATACAGCCAAGTGCCATAACTATGTTATAAATTTTAACAGAATTATGCTCCTTTTTTAGCTTAGTTTCCCCAGTATATAGACGAGGCCTCGAAAGTCGGACGCGCTGTCATCTCACAACTTGCGTTTATGTTACTGAAAATTGTGGTTGTGATTAAACTGCAATAAGAACAAACTATACTTTTAAAAGAAGCATCTCCGTGGCTGAATGGTTAACGATGTTGCGTTGAAAACCTTAACCTCTCACCGCTGCGGGTTCGAATCCCACTGGGAGCTCGACTTGTAAGTGAGGAAGTGTCATATTGGAGTTTGAGTTTAAAAAGCGAGCAATGTCATGGACAATAGATTTTTATTGTATTTCAGACTTTTAAACATTTTATATTGGCCTATGACACATTTATTAGACTATTTTCGATTGCTCGGTGACACTGTCATTATTTATTTTTTATCTTCCAAATCGCCAGTAATCTTGACAATGCAGTCTTTGTTTTCAATATTTATTGAGTATTCGTTAACTATATATAACTATACTTTTTAGCTCTACTGATCAGAGATCAGCAGAGCTTATGCCGTGGTGCGGCGTCCGGCGTCCGTCCGTCTGTCTGTCCGTCTGTCCGTCCATCTGTCTGTCCGTCTGTCCGTCCGTCTGTCTGTCCGTAAACTTTTTTTTGTAGCGACTACTCCTCTGAAACTACTGAATGGATTTTTATGAAACTTTACAGAAATGTTGCCCATGAAGTCTACTTGATCCTAGCAAAAATTCATGTTGATGTGAAATCCAAGATGGCCGCCAGATCTAAAAATAGGTTTTTAAAAAACAAGTTTGTAGCGACTTCTTCTTGAAAACTATAAGTGATATTGATATGGGACTTTTTCTAAAATGATCAGCATGACATGATGTTGGTCCTTGTCGAAAATCGTTTTGATTCGACGTTAAACATGGCTGTCAGCAGCCATCTTTTTTTACATAGAGTTATATAATGAAAACTTGTAGCGACTACTCCTCTGAAACTACTTGACGGATTTTCATGAAACTTCACAGGAATGTTGCTCTTGATGTCTAATTGATCCTAGCAAAATTTCAGGTCGGCCGGAAATTCAAGATGGCCGCCCAGGCTTAAAATAATTTTTCAAAATTCAAGTTTGTAGCGACTACTTCTTGAAAACTATTAGTGATATTGATATGGGACTTTTTCTGAAATGATCAGCATGATATGATGTTGGTCCTTGTCAAAAATTGTTTTGATTCAACGTTAAACATGGCTGCCAGCGGCCATCTTTGTTTACATAAAGTTATATAGTAAAAACTTGTAGCGACTACTCCTTTGAAACTACTTGGCGGATTTTCATGAAACTTTACAGGAATGTTGCTCTTAATGCCTTATTGATCCTAGCACAATTTCAGGTCGGCCAGAAATTCAAGATGGCCGCCATAGCTAAAAATAGATTTTTAAAAAAGAAGTTTGTAGCGACTACTTCTTGAAAACTATAAGTGATATTGATATGGGACTTTTTCTAAAATGATCAGCATGATATGATGTTGGTCCTTGTTAAAAGTTGTTTTGATTCAACGTTAAACATGGCTGCCAGCAGCCATCTTTGTTTACATAGAGTTATATAGTAAAAACTTGTAGCGACTACTCCTTTGAAACTACATGGCGGGTTTTCATGAAACTTTACAGGAATGTTGCTCTTAATGTCTAATTGATCATAGCAAAGTTTCAGGTCTGCAAGAAATTCAAGATGGCCACCACAGCTGAAAATAGATTTTTAAAAAAGAAGTTTGAAGGGACTACGTCTTGAAAACTATAAGTGATATTGATATGGGACTTTTTGTAAAATGATCAGCATGACATGATGCTTATCAGAGTCAACCATTATTTTGATTTGACGTTAAACATGGCTGCCAGTGGCCATCTTTGTTTACATAGAGTTATATGATGAAAACTTGTAGCGACTACTCCTCTGAAACTACTTGACGGATTTTCATGAAACTTCACAGGAATGTTGCTCTTGATGTCTAATTGATCTTAGCAAAATTTCAGGTCTGCCGGAAATTCAAGATGGCTGCCACGGCTAAAAATAATTTTTCAAAAAACAAGTCTGTAGCGACTACTTCCTGAAATCAAAATCAATCAGTAGAGCTTCAAGGTCATTGACCTCTTGTTTGTTATGAGCACAGAAATGTTGCAGTTGCAAGGGCATATAGTATATTTTTCTCTGGGATTAGAACATATATATACTCGGTAAAAAAGTTTTGGACCAGGGCCTTGTTCGAACCCGTACAATGATCGCTGAACCATGACATTCGGCTAAACCCTTATTATCTCAGTTGATAATTGACAATAGATCAACAATCAACAATAATTATCGTTTACAATGAAAGTTTGCAAACACATAATAATCTTTTTTATTGGTTACTCGAATGTCTGTAACTGTGTTACTTTTTATGGACTTTGCAACTTTGCAACTTTTTTTACAGACACATTGCGTGTTCGCGATGTTTAAAATCAGATCTTGTTTGGAATTTAATGTTTCTGGTACTAAATTAACGGGTTGGGATAGACCTTGGTTACTAAAAATAGATACTTAAATTCTGTCCACTAGTTTTATTTTTATATGACTTTATATACCCTGGTCCAAAACTTTTTTTACGGAGTATATATCAATTAGGGTATTGTCTGGAAGAGAGGTCAATGATTCTCTGTGTCTGAGTGAGTAATGGCTGTTTTTGTTTTCATCTCCAAGACTTTCTTGCACCAGTAGAACTTGTATTGTAGAGTTCAAGGAGAGGAACATAATCTATATTATTGTTTACTTGCATTCCGGTTGTCTCGCCTTTGTAGAAGGTGTTGAGACATAAGTATCACTTTGCAGCGGTAGTGATGGCGATGATGGGAATGACGGCGATGCCGGCGGCAACATTTAATTACGTTTAAGTTTTAAGTTAAAGTCGCATTATGAAACATTCAACCGTGCTGAATACTTTGCATATGGCTATAATCAAGGCCTCTCCGACACAGAAGTTCCATAACTCTGTGTTGCGTTTTAGCAAAATTATGGCCTGTTATAGGCCAGACACTTATTTCATCAGGCAGACTTCCTTGTTAACCTTTAACCCACTAACGCACAGCTATAATAGCCTTTGCATCCATTGTAAACCCAGATCAGCCACCGAGTAACTCACAGGCTGATCAGGGTTTACAATATCTGGCTGCTGATCAGTCATTTTCCCTAAAACCCCTTTGTCACATAGATGGAATAGTCTTAATTCAAAGAAAGAACAGTCCATTATATATATGTAGCGGGTTAAGCGTTAATTATTGTTTTGTCAGATCTTTCTTCAGGAAACAAATTTGGTTAGCAGTAAAACCCTCTACGTACGTCCATTTAGCTTTCAAACAGAATTTACGTCAGTAGATGCATACATTTTGTTATTGAATTTATTACATATCCCATAGACTCAATTCCATCCAAATGGCTTTTTAATATAGAGAAAAAAACAAAAAATACTTTTCATGTTCTGTTCTAAAGCCAAGGATGCAATTGATTAAACAAGAGTTATGGAAACAGAAGTCAGTTGTGTTTGTAACAGAGCCTCGTTCAGTTAATCTGTTTTAGTTAAACATTGCACAACGTTGTGTAACTGACATCTATTGAACAGATGTTAACATTAAACATTTGTAAACGGTCCTGGAAGCCATTTAAGATCGTTTAATCACATGACACAAAAATGATCAGCTCTGATTGGACTAAAAATTTCGTAACATATTATCATTCAACAACTAAAATAAACAGTTTCTGGAAATAGTTTAAATGTTCACTGTCAACTGAACTCAGCCTGAGGTGTGGCTCTTGAGACGTGGTTAAGGCCCAATCTTGAGACATGGTTAAGGCCCAATCTTGAGCCGTGGTTAAGGCCCAATCTTCTTAATGACAAGAAGTCATCCTTATCTTAATACAAAGGCCTACTAAATAACAAGTTTACTCAATTAATGACATGTTGTCCTATTAAATGACATGTTGCCCAAGGTGTGACATGCATGACATGTTGACCAACGTGTCAACCCGTGTGTGTATTTCTAAGGATTATAGTCCCTCCACCTACGACAGGTGTCCTACCCGACGATCATAGGCACAATGTCTGGACTTTTATCTGTGTGTTGTTGTGTGATGTGATGATATGTCTACTTGAAGCAGCGAACTCGATGGTTTCTTTATAGTGCTGCCACACTGGAATACCACGCCGTAGTAGACATGATACCCCCACCTACCCAGTCACATTATTCTGACACTGGTCAATCAGTCGTAGCACTACCCATTATTTGCTCGTCAGGCAAGGGTTACAAGTGACTACTCCATTTTTTTAAAGTCTTTGGTATGTCGCGGTAAGGGGACTCGAACCCACGACCTCCCGAATGCAAGGCAGACGCTATAACCACTACACCACAATGCTTCGGTCAACGTGTCAACCCTTTTGCTTATCCTAGTAAATATGTTGGTTCATTGAATGACATGCTTACTGCCCTTCAACTGACATAATTATTGTCCTATTAAATGACATTTTTTCCAATGTGTGACATGTAAACCCTTTATGACATGTTAGCTCATTGAATGACATGCTTACCCTTGGAATGACACCCAAGGAATCGGATATTAACATTTAGAATGACATTTTTATCCTTGGAATGTCCTAGCTATTGGCAGGTTAAAGTATCCATGTAAAGACATTGGCAGGTCAAAGTACATGGAATGACTTTGGCACGTCAAACTACCCATGGAATGACATTGGCACGTCAAAGTGTCCATGGAATTACATTGGCCGGTTAAAGTACCCATGGAATGACATATTGGCAGGTTAAAGTACCCTTGGAATGACATTGGCAGGTTAAAATACCCAAGTAATGACATATTGGCAGGTTAATGTACCCATGGAATGACATATTGACATGTTAAAGTACCCATGGAATGACATATCACCAGGTTAACATACCCGTGGAATGAAAAACATACCCTTGATTTTGCAGGACACCCATGAAATGATATATTGTTGTAAAGACCTTTGGAATGGACTGGTACATCGATCGGTGTGGTACACTGAATAAAGTATTTCATATTGGGAACATTGCTCCAATGGCATTGTTATTCTTTTGTGGGTTTGTATCATCACAAATCTCTGGTGTTCTGGGAGATATTAATTTTGGAAATGTTTTTTGGGATGGTTCGGACTCGTTGAGTGATAAATTTCTGGTGTTTTGGAATATGTTAATCTTGGAAATGTTTTTTTGGGATGGTTCAGACTCCTTGAGTGACACAATAATTATTGATAAAGCATTAGTTAGAGAATATTTGCAACAAAGTCATCCATTGAGAGATAGATAATGTCTGTAAGTGGTATAATTGTTATATATGCTAGACATCAGGTTGGATCTCCTTGCCGACCTAGCCTAGTAAATTATTACTCCTGGAAAGCTCTTCGCAAATGAAGGTTTCAACAGAAATTTGCCTAATTTACTTCTTTTTATCGGGAAAATGACACTTCTCATAATGTAGTAGCGTCAACGTCATATTGTTCTTCTTTATCATATAAAGTTGAGGTTTCTGGAATATTTCCTAATGGGCCATTGAACTTCTGTCTCATTTAGTCTTCTCCAGAATCTTGTTATGCAAAGGGTGAATATACAAAAATAATTCTCTGTATCTATAATTATTTTGTTGAGGGATGATTACAGAGTCGAGGCAGCAGACTTTAATGACCATGGTGCAGGATTAATGACCATGGGTGCAGGATTAATGACCATGGTGCAGGATTAATGACCATGTGACCATGGTGCAGGATTAATGACCACAGTATTGGTGCAGGATAAATGACCATGGTGCAGGACTAATGACATGTGCTGTGCAAAACCCTAGATTAAGAGAAAGAATCTGTTCCTGAACTGTAATGGTTTTGGTGTCTCATACTGCGTTTTCATTTGTCCTTGTACTTGTTGTTTGTTTTGATTGCATGTTTTTGGTTGAATGTGTTCTGTGATTGCTACATTTAAGGCCCTCCCAGGGGGGTTCATGTTCCCTTGTTCCCTGAAAACATGACCCAATGTTCCCTTGTTCCCAAAACAATTCTGCTTCATTCTCCAAATATACTTTCCAATGTTCCCTTGTCCCCAAAAATATTACCAATAACATACAATGTTCCATTGTTCCCCAAAAATAAATGGTCATGTTTCCATGTTCCCCAAAACCCCTCGGAGACCCCACATTTCCTGTTCAACTTTTATACCTACTTATTGAACTTCATTTAGTCATATTATATTTATCAAGTTAAAGTGTTTTTTTCAGTGATGCGTCCAGAAATAAAAAAAACATCTCCTTTTCACAATTTCATTTAATGGCCTTATATCATGTACAAAAGCTATAAAACACATTTAATTGCACCTACATATGCCCTCATCGGCTCCAATCAATAACTGTGCAACAGTTCCATGTACCACAGGCAAGATTATGTTGAGAAATGCACAGGCACTCTATCAGGCAGGACTGTGATAACGCTTTGACAGAATGGCTGTCATCCATGTGAGGCTGACTTGACCCCAGAAGACTGATTGCCCCGCCTCCCCTCCCACCACAGGCACACTTATCACAGAATTGATCATGGGTTCAAATCAAATCAAATCTTTTATTGGTCTAAAATCCAACAGTAGGAATATCACCAAAACACATAGACATACACAGTGAGACACAAAGCATGTACAAAACAAGAAGCAAGAAAATAAGTTGTATATGCTTATTTTCAAGAAAACAACTATAAGGCACAAGATTCCTAGATGTTCTCTGGTCTATGCATTCGCCCCGCCCCCATGTTTTTTACAGTACTATAGTACCTTTGTCTGCAGTAAATGGTTTGGAGTGTTTGACAAGTTTCTTGTTGAAGCACATATCTTTATCTACTCAGCAGGCAAATTTCCTCATCAGCATCTCTGTCTCTTTATCTACTCAGCAGGCAAGTTTCCTCATCAGCATCTATATCTCTTTATCTGCTCAGCAGGCAAGTTTCCTCATCAGCATCTCTGTCTCTTTATCTACTCAGCAGGAAAGTTTCCTCATCAGCCTCTCTGTCTCTTTATCTACACAGCAGGAAAGTTTCCTCATCAGCATCTCTGTCTCTTTATCTACTCAGCAGGCAAGTTTCCTCATCAGCATCTCTGTCTCTTTATCTACTCAGCAGGAAAGTTTCCTCATCAGCCTCTCTGTCTCTTTATCTACTCAGCAGGAAAGTTTCCTCATCAGCATCTCTGTCTCTTTATCTACTCAGCAGGCAAGTTTCCTCATCAGCACCTCTGTCTCTTTATCTACTCAGCAGGAAAGTTTCCTCATCAGCATCTCTGTCTCTTTTACTCAGCAGGAAAGTTTCCTCATCAGCATCTCGGTCTCTTTATCTACTCAGCAGGAAAGTTTCCTCATCAGCACCTCTGTCTCTTTATCTACACAGCAGGAAAGTTTCCTCATCAGCATCTCTGTCTCTTTATCTACTCAGCAGGAAAGTTTCCTCATCAGCATCTCTGTCTCTTTATCTACACAGCAGGCAGTTTCCTCATCAGCATCTCTGTCCCTTTATCTGCACAGCAGGCAAGTTTCCTCATCAACATCTCTGTCACTTTATCTGCTCAGCAGGCAAGTTTCCTCATCAGCATCTATGTCTCTTTATCTACTCAGCAGGCAAGTTTCCTCATCAACATCTCTGTCTCTTTATCTACTCAGCAGGCAAGCATCTATGTCTCTTTATCTACTTAGCAGGCAAGTTTCCTCATCAGCATCTCTGTCCCTTTATCTGCACAGCAGGCAAGTTTCCTCATCAACATCTCTGTCTCTTTATCTGCTGAGCAGGCAAGTTTCCTCATCAGCATCTATGTCTCTTTATCTACTCAGCAGGCAAGTTTCCTCATCAACATCTATGTCTCTTTATCTACTCAGCAGGCAAGTATCCTCATCAGCATCTATGTCTCTTTATCTACTCAGCAGGCAAGTTTCCTCATCAGCATCTCTGTCTCTTTATCTACACAGCAGGCAGTTTCCTCATCAGCATCTCTGTCCCTTTATCTACTCAGCAGGCAGCATCTCTGTCCCTTTATCTACTCAGCAGGCAGGTTTCCTCATCAGCATCTCTGTCCCTTTATCTGCACAGCAGGCAAGTTTCCTCATCAACATCTCTGTCTCTTAATATGATCAGCAGGCAAGTTTTACTCGTCAGCATCTATGTCTCTTTATCTACTCAGCAGGCAAGTTTCCTCATCAGCATCTCTGTCTCTTTATCTACTCAGTAGCCAAGTTTCCTCATCAGCATCTCTGTCTCTTTATCTGCTCAGCAGGAAAGTTTCCTCATCAGCATCTATGTCTCTTTATCTACTCGGCAGACAAGTTTCCTCATCAACATCTCTGTCTCTTTATCTGCTCAGCAGGCAAGTTTCCTCATCAGCATCTGTCTCTTTATCTACTCAGCAGGCAAGCATCTATGTCTCTTTATCTACTTAGCAGGCAAGTTCCCTCATCAGCATTTCTGTAGCTGGATTGGTAAAGACACTGCATTTCTGTAGCTGGATTGGTAAAGACACTGCGGTTCTGTAGCTGGATTGGTAAAGACACTGCGGTTCTGTAGCTGGATTGGTAAAGACACTGCATTTCTGTAGCTGGATTGGTAAAGACACTGCATCTAAAACTTTCTCGCCTCTCACCTCAGCATTTTCGAATCCCACTTGGAGCTCGATTTGTCAAGTGGGAAAATGTTGATTCTTATGGAAGGTGGGTCCTGGCAGGTATACGCTAATTGTTCTACCCAGGGAAAATTGGGGTGCTCTGCCTTTACCACAGAAAAATCGACCGTCATATAAGGTGTGCTACTTTGCTTGTGGCTGTAGGAAGTTGCTTCAGTATAAAATGTCACCTTATCCCCTCTAACAGGTTATCAGAGACAATCTGACTTTATAAAATATTCAAAGGAAGAAGACTCCTAGAGGACATGGCCTGGAATAAAACACCAATTCAGTTTTTCAACATTTTGTATCATTCATTCACAATATGCGTATTTTGAAATAAAATCTGTCAAAACCATTACTCTCATACTCTCCAAATAAATAATCCTGATAAACTACTATTCATGACAACAGACATAATACTTTAACATCAGGTTAGATTTAACAGTGAAATAAAAACTTTGGATTTTTTCAAGGAACTATTTTAGCATCCTACAACCCGGAAATACTTCCCGACTGGTCTGACACCACATGCAAAACTCAGGGTCTTCCACAGAGCAGTTAAGAGCATATTCCCCCTATCCCTTAATTCTTAAACCTGATTTCCCCCTACTCCTTACCTGATGCCCTATCCTATGATCCCTCTGCCATAATCCCTTAAAAACACCAATAAACCTGCAAAATGCATTATGCCTGTCTGTAAATAGCTCCTTGTAGGCTATACTTCTTAAACAATCCCTTCATTTACAGTTGAAATATACTTCAAATTGCATCTAAACAAATTTTGGTCCCTAAAAATATTGGTCACCCGAAGGGTAACTTCCTTCCACGCAGCCCCATGATATTCAAATTTCATTCCCCATATCCCTTAATTTATTCTTGTGGAAGACCCTGAAACTTGCATACCTCTATGCTAATTTAGTGTTGGAGACCCTGAAACTTGCATACCTCTATGCTAATTTAGTGTTGGAGACCCTGAAACTTGCATACCTCTATGCTAATTTAGTGTTGGAGTAGATATCAGATCATCGGATAAGGGAGATAACTTCCTTTATTAACTAAAATCTTCAGATTTTTGTATGCCTCACAACCGCAGAAGTGCTGGAAAATATAGTTATCCTTTTCAATGTGTATGGATTTACACCATCCTGTTTGTAAAAACATTCCAGTTTTACATTCAACTTGTTTGGTAAAGTCAATTTCGTCGACACCAGAAGCCGTAGAGCTTTCAGCAGCATGTTTCAGCCAACAGAAGGTCAATGAAAATGACCTTGACATACAGTACAGTTCACGCAAAACCCTTACTCTCACGCCGAGTGAGGAATTTACAAATCGCGTACTTACGCAGAGTTTGGATGATAACACTACTCGGCGTGGGAATCAGCTACGCGAAAAGCTCTCGGCGTATTATTACGCCACGATACTTCGCATAGACAAACTTGGAGTTCGCCGAGTCGAAACTGCAAAGGTAATAGGTGCAACCTTTTTCTAATTGCATGCAGTCAGTTTAATGCATAATTATTCAATAACTTCAGAAAAAATCGAAGCAGAAGACAATTTTACTTTTGTTTTGGAAAAGCTGATGTAAAATTCGAATGCGTGAATTATGTATACTGGGTCACAACAGTTATATGGCGGGTCCTATTACCGGCTTCGCGGCGAATGTACATAAAACTCAATCAGTAATTATTATACTGGAAATTATAATTATATTTTTAAATACTCGTTATTTGTAAAAAAATTTTACTATTCTCCTGTTTATTATTACTAAATAGTTGGGTTCTTTAGTCAGAAAAAAATTGTAAAGAATTCCGAGTCATAAACCCGTTGTTAGTGCCGCCTTGTTAAAGGTTACATACATGGCCAAGGATTATGGGTATTTATGTCGGTTGAAGAAGAAATGACTTTTGGACAACAGAAACGAACACAACTTGTGATTAAATTCATTAAAAGTTTGAAATACGTATTTGTATCGAAATTTATTCATTGTATTTATCAGTTGTGTCAACTTTGCACAGAAAAGATGCACTCGGCATTTCATATTTTTTTACTGTTTCTGGCTATTGGCTTTTTCAAGCGCGCTGTCGGAAAACTTCCCCCGAAAAGTTGTCGGAAAATTCAGATTTTTTCCCCAATAATAAATCACCACAGGACTGGTGTGCACTCATGGTTAATTGGATTCTACGCGGAGTAACTCGGAGTGACTCGACAATGGCATACTTTTGCTGTGTGGATTCGCCGAGTCCAAACACTGACTCGGCGTAGATTCGCCCGGCACTCGATACGACCGAACTCGGCGAATCAAGTAAAATGTGGGTTTCGTGTGAGATGTACCGTCCTAACACTATTCATTGAAAGCTCGACTTTTCGAAGTAAAGGCAAGCTATTATATTTGTGTCAGCTGCACATTGGTGTCTCCATCAACTTCAGGGTTGGTTAGCATAAAGTAATTCATTGAGATTTCACATGTGTATTTAATGTTATGAAAGGAACTCTAAGAGAAAAGCGCTAACTTTGTTTGCATTTAAACAGAATTTTGCCTCTTTATGCCCCGCCACTGAATTGAGGTCTATTTTAGACCCCACTACCCTCTCCCTGAAGGCTTTGAAAGTTGAGTGCATTGCCCTCTGACAGAGTAGGTCATTACAGATTAAAATGTTACCACTGTGACCTGACATTCATTTAAAAACTTGATCAAAGTTTCAATGTCAAGGTCACATATTATAATTTTTGTACAAATCTTTTTTATTGATTTGTACTTCCTACTCTCAAATATTCCCAAGTTTCTAGTTTGTTGATGTATTATCTGCATTATCAGTGTTTTATCTGAAATGTTGCCAGTTTTGGCTAATTGTTTTTCACCAGAAGGATAAAGAATGTAGGTGTATGTTGCTGTCTTAGAGAATATAAAAATTGGAATGTGGATTATTTTGAAAGTATGTTTTTAAAAGGAAATACAGCAATCTTTAGGTATTTATTAATCACTTTGATTTCTTTATTCAGTGTCAGTTTTACTTACGATTTTAAAATATTTAAATATAGGGGAATTTAAAACATGGAATTTATATAATTTTTTAATATTTCATGCAATAGTGGCTGGGGTAGGGTGGGGCATAAAGTGTCCACCAGAATGTCACAGCTTGGTTACGGTTTCTGATTCTGACGTTTGTAAGTCACTGATAAAACTACAGTCTTCAGACTTCATAGACAACTACATTAGTAAACATCTGACCTTCACCTAGGTTTTACACCAGTCATTTTGAAATGTACGCCAGATATCTGGAGAAGCGTAGTTGCGAACCGAGCAGCGACGCTGCGAATGCTGCGAATGGGTGGTAGGTGTGGGAGGGGGTTTCCCCCTCCGAACCCCCTCCCGCCGGTGGGGTTTTGGGCCTCCCCCAAGAAAATGTTGAAAATTAGGAGGCAAATGATGCGTTTTCAAGATATATTTCAGTTTTATTTTTTCACTTTTGCTGACGAATTGTACGCATTGGCGTACGTACGTATGCCTGGATATGCGCCTGCCAGTGATGCTCTGGTTAAGGGTTTTCACTAGGTCCGGTTTCTAAATCACCGACAGCTACACTTACCTTAGTACGTACTACATGTTCCAACCAAAGTAGGTTATCGACCTATTTTTTACTCGTCAATAATTCTGGTGAAGGTGTTTCCCTAGCTGCATTTGTCAGTCACTGCTAGCCTAAGATTCTTCAAACATCTTATACCTTCATAACGGCTACAAGCTCAAAGCAAGAATAGGTGACCATGATTGGCCTTGAATTACTTTTTATGGTTCATTGATTCTGTTATTTCCTCCTTTTGTAATACTTTCGTAGTTCATTGATTTCTCTAAACTCTTCCAACTCCATACACATACATCTAGGTGAGTACAATACATTCAGACCAAAAGTAGGTCATCAAGACCGAAAGTAGGTCATCAAGACCGACCTTGACCTACTTTTTACACTTCCTTGATTACGATTAAGCACTTTATAAGTCGCTGACAGCTCCAAACTCTCCAATCATACGCTTGCTGTTATAATAAAATAATCGATGCATTTTTCAATGATTTCTTATGCAGAGTGGGGCATCCATGTCCAATGGACACATTTTCTAGTTCTTTATTATATTAACCAAATATAAGTCATTGCACAAATCTGTTTTGTGTAAATTGTTATTATAATTTACAAATATTAAAATTTTGTAGAAAAATTAGCATAATGCAGCGAACTTTTAGCTCTTAGTAACTGACTGATGGTGCCTTGTCTGTAGTCTTCCTAGGCAGATTGCTAATTCTTGTTAACATTCTTGTTCTTGTTCTGATTTTCACCAGATAAGATTATATCTCACACATACAGCCATATTGACATGTGTATTTGTTGCTGCCCTTGATTATTGAAAACAAGCAAAATTTCAGTAAGTTTTGTTTACCAGATTTTATTCGAAGGTTTGTTTCAATTATATTTTGGCTGTAAGTCTGACAATGAGCAAATTTAATGTATGTGTTACGGAGTTGTTGCCCTTTATGTATGTGTTACGGAGTTGCCCTTGACTGTTGAAAATATATGTGAATTTCAGCGTATGAACATGATTATAGTTTTTGTTGGCATTTTCCATTGATTCATTTTCCATTGATTTGGAGGTTTGTTTCAATAAGACAGACTTGATAATACAGATACAGAGTTATTGCCCTTGATAATGAGCAAAATCCATGCCTGTGTTACAGAGTTTTTGCCCTTGATAATGAGCAAAATCCATGCCTGTATTACAGAGTTATTGCCCTTGATAATGAGCAAAATCCCTGCCTGTGTTACAGAGTTATTGCCCTTGATAATGAGCAAAGTCCAATGCCTGTGTTACAGAGTTATTGCCATTGATAAGGAGCAAACTCCATGCTGTGTTACAGAGTTATTGCCCTTGATAAGGAGCAAAATCCATGCCTGTATTGCAGAGTTATTGCCCTTGATAATGAGCAAAATCCATGCCTGTATAACAGAGTTATTGCCCTTGACAATGAGCAAAATCCATGCCTGTGTTACAGAGTTATTGCCCTTGATCAGGAGCAAAATCCATGCCTGTGTTACAGAGTTACTGCCCTTGATTGTGTTTAAATGAAGATCATTTTGTTGCTGAAAATTATTAAGTTGAATATTCTGGATTTTTGCTACTGTTTAGATGGTATGTGTATATGTATTATCAATAGATTGTGTGCCAGACACCAATTTTGTGGTCACACATTCTTACTCCTAATCGGAAGTAAAGGTGTAAGACTTTGTGTGTTTATAGTTTTTAAAGATATTTCTTGTTTCAATAGACTGTGCATCAATGTATTTTTTTTTGATAGGCTTTGTGTGACACACTAATTTCAAGATTGCAGATTTAAGGTCAAGGTCATGGGCAAGGTCATTCAATCTTCATGTCAGATCCATGACTCCTTAAAACTGCATGAGATAATACAATGAAATTTGATGTTTGTAAATATTAATTTATACATTGCAGGGGCGTAGCTGACCTGAAATGCATATATAGGCCCGACAAACTTGTAGGGTCTGGGGGCAAGCTGCCGCGGCGTTATTTTTTTATTTTTGTTAACTGAACTATGTAATGGTGCCTGACAGAACATTTGTGTGGTATTTGAAGAAATATTTTTTTACAAATTTGAAAAAGTTGAATTACCTACACTGTAAAATCAAATAAAAGACGCACGTTGACCCTTATCCCCCTCTCCCTCAGGCTTCAGTTTTTACTGCATTTTTGGACTTTTCATTTGTTTCATTCTTCAAATTGATGTACAGGACCGTGCGTGTATGGCCTAATTGATGTATAGGCTGTGCCTATATGGCATAATTGATGTACAGGCCCATGCCTATATGGCCTAATTGATGTATAGGCCCATGTCTATATGGCCTAATTGATGTATAGGCCCATGCCTATATGGCATAATTGATGTATAGGCCCAGTCCTATATGGCATAATTGATGTATAGGCCCTTGCCTATATGGCCTAACTGATGTACAGGCCCATGCCTATATGGCCTAACTGATGTATAGGCCAATGCCTATATGGCCTAAATGATGTATAGGCCCATGCCTATATGGCCTAATTGATGTATAGGCCCATGCCTATATGGCATAATTGATGTATAGGCCCAGGATATATGGCATAATTGATGTATAGGCCCATGCCTATATGGCATAATTGATGTACAGGCCGTTGCCTATATGGCATAATAGTAGCTAAGCCAATGCATTGGTAGTTTGTCATACTCCAAACTATGTACCAGAGATGAAATGTTTATGTCTAGTTCTGCTATATAGATTGGAGAACACATTTTGGACAAGATGGGAAGTAAGCAAGATGCTGAACATCATGGGAAATCTTTGCAGGCCTATGATAATCAGATTGACACAATTGTGTTCTAAGAGCCAGTAGAGCAGCGTCGGGTCCACTCGGGGCTCTTGTTTAAGATTATACAGGATTCCCATTGTGACCCATTATGAACATTTTTGAACATTTTTATAGGAGAGTCTAGTTTATGTCAGGTCATGAGTAGTTGAAATTGAGACGAATGACAAAACTGAGACATACGACATGGTTATGTGGTCGACATGGTTATGTGGTCGGTCGTTTTCTACCCAGCTTTTAGGACATTGCTTTTTATTTCAGGATCATTGAACACTGAAAGTAAACATGACGGGTTACTACGCTCACTGATTCTCACTGACTCTCACTGTCATTGTCTTTTTGGAGATTTACAAGGGAAGAGCATATACTAATATTATTTGGAGATATACCAGTGGAAAGTATACTGTTATTCTTTGTGGAGATTTACTAGTGAAGAGTGAATAGTAAAGGGTATACTGTTATTCTTTGTGGAGATTTACTAGTGAAGAGTGAATAGTAAAGGGTATACTGTTATTCTTTGTGGGAGTGAAGAGTGCCATGAATGAGGTACTATCATCAATCATGGAGGGATCGCAGGACGCCATGAGTAGAACGGTAATTTTGGACTTTGTGAATATTACTCAAGAGCTTAATTAACTTGCATCTTGAGTTTGCAGTTTTTCTTGCATACTGGATAAGGTTATCTGCATTTTACACGGGTGATGGAAAGCCTGATCTTACACATGGGGGAAGATAAAAGTCGCGCGTGATATCAACAATGACAATTGCATGACATCATTATGTTAATAAACATGCAAAACGTTAGTAGTTGGTGAAGTCAATGCGCAAAATGTAAATGATATGCAAGAAAAAGAATCAATCATGGGTATCCGTTTCAGATAGAAGTTCCAACCCTCGGTATAACTGTTTTAATCGGAACCTCGGTTCTGATAAAAAAGTTATATCTCATGTTGGAATTTTGTTTTCACTCAGGAAACCCATGAAAGATTCTTTATTTTGTTCCATATAAGGTGCACATATAGGGTACACATATAGGGTACACATATAGGGTACACATATAGGGCACACATATAGGGTACACATATAGAGTACACATATAGGGCACACATATAGGGTACACATATAGGTACACATATAGGGTACACATATAGGGTACATACATAGGGTACACATATAGGTACACATATAGGGTACACATATAGGTACACATATAGGTACACATATAGGGTACACATATAGGGTACACATACAGGGTACACATACAGGGTACACATATAGGTACACATACAGGTACACATATAGGGTACACATATAGGTACACATACAGGTACACATACAGGTACACATATAGGGTACACATATAGGGTACACATATAGGGTACACATACAGGGTACACATACAGGGCACACATACAGGGCACACATACAGGGTACACATATAGGGTACACATATAGGGTACACATATAGGTACACATACAGGTACACATACAGGTACACATATAGGGTACACATATAGGGTACACATATAGGGTACACATACAGGGTACACATACAGGGTACACAGACAGGGTACACATACAGGGTACACATACAGGGTACACAGACAGGGTACACATATAGTACACATACAGGGTACACATACAGGGTACACATATAGGGTACATATATAGGATACACATATATATATAGGGTACACATATATGGTACATATATAGGGTACACATACAGGGTACAAATATAGGGCACACATATAGGTACACATATAGGTACACATATAGGGTACACATATAGGGTACACATACAGGGCACACATACAGGGCACACATACAGGGCACACATATAGGGCACACATAAAGGTACACATATAGGGTACACATATAGGGTACATATATAGGGTACATATATAGGGTACACATATATATAGGGTACACATACAGGGTACACATACAGGGTACACATATAGGTACACATATAGGGTACACATATAGGGTACACATATAGGGTACACATACAGGGCACACATATAGGGCACACATATAGGGCACACATATAGGTACACATATAGGGTACACATACAGGGTACACATACAGGGCACACATACAGGGCAGACATACAGGGTACACATATAGGGTACACATACAGGGTACACATACAGGGCACACATATAGGGCACACATATAGGTACACATTAAAGGTACACATATAGGGTACACATATAGGGTACACATACAGGGCACACATACAGGGCACACATGCAGGGCAGACATACAGGGTACACATATAGGGTACACATACAGGGTACACATACAGGGCACACATACAGGGCACACATACAGGGCACACATATAGGGTACACATATAGGGTACACATACAGGGTACACATACAGGGCACACATACAGGGCACACATACAGGGCACACATACAGGGTACACATATAGGGTACACATACAGGGCACACATACAGGGCACACATACAGGGCACACATACAGGGTACACATACAGGGCACACATATAGGTACACATATAGGGTACACATATAGGGTACACACATAGGACACACATACAGGGTACACATATAGGTACACATATAGGGTACACATATAGGGTACACATACAGGGTACACATACAGGGTAAACATACAGGGTACACATACAGGGTACACATACAGGGCACACATACAGGGGACACATATAGGGTACACATATAGGGTACACACATAGGGCACACATACAGGGCACACATACAGGGTACACATATAGGTACACATATAGGGTACACATACAGGGTACACATATAGGGTACACATACAGGGCACACATACAGGGCACACATACAGGGCACACATACAGGGGACACATATAGGGTACACATATAGGGTACACACATAGGGCACACATACAGGGCACACATACAGGGTACACATATAGGTACACATATAGGGTACACATACAGGGTACACATACAGGGTACACATACAGGGTACATATACAGGGCACACATATAGGGTACACATATAGGGTACACATACAGGGTACACATATAGGTACACATATAGGGTACACTGTTTTTTCTTCCAGCTCTATAAAATTAATATGCATGTAGGTGTAAATTTATAATTAGATAAAGGCCCTCTTGGGCCTATTGATTTTAAATGGTTTTATAAACGCAGAATGGGTTATTTAATATGAATATTAAAACGTAATATATAAAAATAATATTCTGACTTTGTAATTTAGTAGTAACTTTCTGAGATCATGTCTGGACCAGTCGTACTGATTATCATGTCTGGACCAGTCGTACTAATTATCATGTTTGGAGTAAACTTTATATTCTTATTATTTGAATTGGTATGTATCAATGTAGGATGGTTTAGCGGACGTAACTATGAATTTGTTTATATAAAAATGTAATAAAATGGCTTTGTATTTAATGATTTACTTTCCAGGGCCACTTAAAAATAGACATGATTTTGGCTACATGGACCTTAGCGCTCATATTCATCGATTTATTCAAACAAAATGACAAACAAAATATTGACTTTTAAATTTAAAGACATATTTCGAGCCTATTGTATTTGGGTGGGGGGAGAGAATTTCTATAGGTAACTGTAAATCACTGTTAGCCATACAATTTCATGAGCAAAGTGTGATATTCAATTTTTCTTCAGATTATGAGCCCCACCCAATTAATACATTTGTGACCAATACACATAATAACACATTAAAGAATGTTGTATATTTATTGTGTTGTGCTGTGATTTTTGGTCTAAAAACAATTAAGAAATACCAGATAAGTTTTGTATTCAAAAGCTAAATTATAAACATATATTTTTTCATTAAAGGAAATTACAAAGTGTTGTTAAGCTATTCTTACCCTCAATATAGCAATGTTATAGTAATAAAAAAAACTAAGAGTGGGCCTCAATATATATACCTGAGTTGATCAGCCATGAAGGGTGCTGGCTGTAAATATTCAAGCTTCCCATGCTTTTTCACTGACCAAGTTAAGCGTTGGGAAATGTGTCTTTAACACTAAATTTCCGGGACCGTTTGTTGAATCCATCATATCACAATGATTATATCATATTTATCAATATAGGACGGTATAGCAAACATAACTAAGAATGTGTTTAATATTATACGGAACTGTTAAATATGCACGTGACTGATAATTGTGCTTACATTATTCATTTGAAGTCAATAAATGCCGTACCTTGATATTAGATTTTTCTCTTAATATTTTATTTAAAATAGTTGTGTAACATATCAAGTTGATGGGAATACGCTAATAGTTTAGAACTATATCTACACCATATGAAATATAATAGCCAAGCAAGGAGGCACATATACACGTTTTTAACATTTAATATATCATTAGCTTGACTCCGAGAGAGAAAAAGAAGAGCAACTGTCATCACTTGATCCTCGTCTCCGCTCGGTTTTGTTTGTGTGTAAGCATATATCTCTGAAACTGCTTTACATAATGGACTGTAACTTGACACATGTGTTTGGCATCATTATACAAGGTCATGCAGCCAGGTTACGGTCATAAACAACTATTAAATATGAACAAATTTAAGATCCTCTGTCTACATAATATACATATTGCAATTAAATCTCGACTCTTTCAAAAAGAACCGATTAAGATAAAGCCAAACATATAATTATCACTTCAGAATTCATTATATAAGATGTCAAAATATAATTAATGGGGTTGCCGAATCAATTCAGTTCATTTCTTTTATTCAACATAACATAATTCGGCCAGTAGAGCTAAAAATCAAGAAATATAAAATACTATATAAAATCTGTTTGAGCTTTTTTCAGATGATAAGGTCGCGTTTGATAAGCTTATTCACCTCAATGGTTGGTGCAACACATCCCTATGGTACTCATACTGGTTTATAAATTATAAAACTAGGCCCATTATGATAATGTAAATAATACACCTCAACGGTGTAACATGTCGGTGCGTGCAACATGTTGGTATGGTACTGGTTTATTAAACAAGGTCACGTATTATATTAAAGGTTATTTATA
>JAWPHD010020106.1:0-33084 GCA_037043455.1 Cyrtodaria siliqua | reverse complement strand
CCTTCCACCCCCCACCCCCCCCCTACTCGAAACTAGATTTTTATTTTATACATATTTCTGTGTTTTATGGTCAATTCTTACACATAATATTATGTTGCTCCCTCCCACCACCCCCTGCTTTTCTCCCCACTCCCCCTCTCCCACACACACACTCGATACTCTTTTTTTTTTTTTTTTTTTACATATTTCTGTGTTGTTTGGTCAATTCTTACAGATACCTGTGTTCCCCCCCCCCACCCCCAACCTCCACCCCACCCACCCCCACGTCTCGAAACAAATATTTTTATTTAAGGTTTATTGTTTTTTTACATATATCTGTGTTGTTTTAGTAAATTCTTACACATAGCTTACACATATATGTTGCCACATATTTCTGTGTTTTTTGGTCAATTCTTACACATATGTTGCTCCCTCCCACCCACCCCCTGCTTCTCTCCCCACCGCCCTCTCACAGACCACATAGTTATGTTGTGCTCCCAACCTCACCCCACATTGTTGTAGCCTTGTTTTTCTGATGGTATATACTAGCTATAAATTTATTATTCTCTGAAAAATCGAATAGTCGAGCTGCGCTGTTCTCCGACAGCTCATGTTTTCGTCTTATTCTACCATAAGTTTAAATATATTATTGGTGCAATATTATCAACAGTTAATATAATAATAATTGTTGATAATATGACGGAGCAATTGCAAGAAAATTAATTTTAACAAAAAAAGACATTGTAAATTTTACCATACTTCAACCACTTTGTACAATTTGCACTAACAATGTTTAATTTTATTTTTACTAATACTATTTGCTATAGTATATTTTACATATTTGGAAAAACAAATATTCAGACTAAGTCAAACATTATTATTAACAAATTAACTTCCTCTTTACATAATCTTAGTGCATGTAAGCATGTTCTCTAGAAAAAGCAATTACTTTAGAATAAAATAGATATTAAACACAATTATAATTGGTTATTCATTATTGTAACTTGAAACATACGCCTGCCTAAAAACATTCACACATTCAAATAAAAGAAAGTCAACATCATTGGCGTAGTAACAAGGGGATGATGGAGACAGGGGGAACAGGCAAAGTTATGTTTTGACACCCAAAACTATGACTGTTTTCTAAAAGTGTGTTTTTTGAGATAGAAAAGTAACTTCTTTGTGCACTAAACATTATTAATTAACCTGGATATCACCCCTCCACAACGCGCCCACCTATGTTGTGTTTTTATATTTTACGTTTAGGTAATCATAACGTGAACCATTCCAATACAACACCGACACCAGACGACACCAGACGACACCATGTCACTGACAGAAGTACTGGACGCGGCAGGCGTACCTATTCATCAAATGATGGACTATGACGGGTATTTTATTACAACTTTCGGTTTTCCAGTAGAGCATGTGGCCAGGAGTGTGGCAAATGTTCCAGACCTACCCATCAGGCATGAGAGATGTGTTTCTAAGCTCGCTTATTAAATCAGGTGAGTTCATTTTATTTATCTAGTCCGTATAGTGTAAATAACAAAGGTTATCTACAGGTAAATCTAAATACACAATACTGATTGGTTATTGAGGTGTTCAAGATGTTGTCAAAACATTCAACAATTAGGAAGTCATTTTTAAACGATTTTAAACAACGATTACGTTATTTTAAGCAAAGTCACATTCAAACAACAAATTGAAATTGTTAAAAACAGGATACAGTTGTATTTGTTTTCGTATTGTATTGAGAGATGGTCATTGTAACAACGCTAAAGGTAACAATTCCGCTAAAGGGTAACAACCTCCACTAACAGTAACAATCACATTTTCCGCTAAAGGTAACAAGCCTGACGCTAAAGGTAACAACTTTTCATGTTAACGCTAAATGTAACAACTCTCTAAAGGAAACAACATTTTTCAACATTCGCTTCAACCGATGCGACCCGTCTCGGACACGTGGATTTGCCTCGTTTTCCTGCAGGTTCGAATCCCAGGGGGACCTCGACTAGTCAATTGAAAAAGTGTTGATGTGATGGCGGGAGATACAGTACTGGTTCTATCCAGGAAAAATGGGGGTGATCTGCCTCAAGCGCAAACAAATCGGCCGATATATATTGCCTTACATGTGCTATAAAACACCATTCAACAAACAAAAATCCTATTACATCAAGACCTGCCAAATTAAGGCTGTCATTGCGCCACTCAAAGTGACTTGTATAAGCTGTTCAGCTTGTTTATCGGTGTAAATAAAACATGTATACGCAGATTTTGACTGTAAGACTCGAACGTATGCTTTGCATATTAAGCATATGCTTTTGTTTGAATGTAATATATATAAGGGTGATATATATATATTAGTCATTGTTTTTACTAGCTTTGGAGTTGCTTTATACTTTATCCTGCAGTATCGATTTTAGGTTTAAGTTTTGAGGTAGGGCTTGTGTTATCTTTTTCACATTTTTATTCTCTCTTCATAACTAAATGTCAGGGTACAGTTCTACCCTCATCCAACCAGATATGTTTTTTTATTAGAATCACATTTGGCTCCAGAGTGTCTATTCAAAGTAACTAGTTCTGCAACACTGCCAAACGATAAGTTGTTTTATTAAAGAGTTTTATTTAAACTGCCGTGTATTTTAGTGTTTTTTGTTTCGTATTTGTTATTTTCGTGTTTGTGTATCCATGATGTAGGGCGTAAGCCGAAAGCGCTTGGGTTTTTATAAACTGTAGCACTGTATATATGTTGTTTTATGTGTAAATATACACATTTAGTCCGATTTTAACAAAACATCGGGTATATTAATAACGTGCCCAACTGCTTGAAAACTCTTATCTTATTGCTGTAAAGGTATGGGTACGGGTATAATATAGCAAACACAAAAAAAAATAAGATCAGGGGCGAGGAGAAAATGTTATGTTATCATGCAGACTTAAACCAGTACTATTTCATCTCAGAAACAGTTAACTGAAATGTTAACCGAATTACATATGAAAGGTAAACCCGTCACTTTTACAGGAGGAACACTTTCAGCATACCAAACACAAAACTCGGCATGCATTTTGACACAAACCGTATCGATATTTTAAAAAAACATATGAATGACATTGAACATTGATGACAACAATACAGTTTACTTCCGCCTTTCACATTAGTAGTATAGTAACTGGGGGTACCAGGCCAGTTTTTCCCTTCGGGGTC
Source organism: Cyrtodaria siliqua (assembly GCA_037043455.1). Lineage (NCBI taxonomy): Eukaryota > Metazoa > Mollusca > Bivalvia > Adapedonta > Hiatellidae > Cyrtodaria > Cyrtodaria siliqua. The sequence continues at coordinate 29,897 of JAWPHD010020106.1, read as the reverse complement.
CCCTACATGACGAGATGGTAAATTTGCCTGTTACGGCAATGAACAACAAGCTAACATCGCCTGAAAGCTGATCGAAACAACAATCAGTTACAAGCGTGAGGTGATGCTGTGTTACCAAGCTCAGCCAACACATTTAAAACTCGTTTTGCAAACCTCCCTCGGAAAAAAACTCCAGAACCCCCAGTTACTTACTACTCGCAAGATAATTGATAATATGGTGTGTTACATTATTCTTACTAGTTTTTAAATCTTAACAGGTGTACGCTTCCGGCCAAGTGACTAACCAGATTTCAAAATACGCGGTAAAAAAAGTTTTAATGCAATTAAACAAAGTCGGAAGGAACAAGACAACCATCTTCGTCATCCCAATACATATCATGCTCCATCACAGAATATTTTATTTGCTGCAAGCGCACATTTTGCATTTCAAATCGAGAAGTATTGCCCTGTTTTCATCAATTTTTTTAAGATAATAATCCATTTCTCATAGTAATCGCTTTTGTTTGTTAATTTGGCTTTTCTTAGTATCTAGAAAATCAGCACGATTCACAACCATATATATACTTGAACTAGCTTACCTAATAGCAATAGTTTTCGATATTTATTTTTTTAACTCTTCAAGTTGCTTGCATACCTTCTCTACACATTTTTGTTCCATTAATAATATAGTAATATATTATATTTTCATATATTTAACGCGCAAAAGAGTTATTGTGTTAAATATTCCAGAACTCTTAAAAAAAGTTATTGTGCAATATATATTCCAGAACTCTGAAAAGGTAATCTTAGTTTTAAATCCTGGAGACTTCTGAAAAGAGTTATTGTATTAAATATTCCAGAACTCTTTTGATAAAGATATTTCGATTCCAAATCCCGAAGACTTTTGAAAAGAGTTGGTGTGTAATCTATTCCAGAACTACCGGGAAAGATAATCTTATTCCAAACTCCCAGGACTTTTGAAAGGAGGCATTGTATTCAATATTAACAAACTCCCGGGACTTTTTGAAAAAAGTTATTGTGTAATCTATTCCAGAACTCCCGGGAAAGATAATCTTATTCCAAGCTCCAAAGACTTTTGAAAGAGTTATTGTGCAATCTATTCCAGAACTCCCCGAAAAGAGTTATTGTATTAAATATTCCAGAACTCTTTTGATAAAGATAATCTTGTTCTAAATCCCCGAGACTTCTGAAAAGAGTTAGTGTATTAAATGTTCCAGAACTCTTTTGATAAAGATAATCTTGTTCCAAACTCCGGAGACTTCTGAGAAAAGTTATTGTATTACATATTCCAGAACTCTTTTGATCAAGGTAATCCTATTCAAAATCCCGGAGACTTTTGAAAAGAGTTATTGTGTAATCTATTCCAGAACTCCCAGGAAAGATAATTCAATTCCAAAATCCGGAGACTTCTGAAAAGAGTTATTGTATTGAATATCTGCAGACTCTTTTGAAAAGATAATCTTATTCCAAACGCTCAGGACTTTCTGAAAAGAGTTATTGTGTAACATATTCCAGAATTCTTTGAAAAGATAATCTTGGTTCCAAATCCCGGAGACTTCTCAAAGGCGTTATTGTATTAAATATTCCAGAACTCTTTTGATAAAGGTATTTCAATTCTCGGAGACTTTTCAAAAGAGTTGTTGTGCAATCTATTCCAGAACTCTTTTGATAAAGATATTTCGATTCCAAATCCCGATGACCTTTGAAAGGAGTTGTTGTGCAATCTATTTCAGAACTCCCCAGAAAGATAATCTTGGTTCCAAAATCCCCAGGACTTTTGAAAAGAGTTGTTGTGCAATCCAATCCAGAACTCCCAGGAAAGATAATCTTAGTTCCAATTCCCGGAGACTTCTAAAAAGAGTTATTGTATTAAATATCCCAAAACTCTTAGAAAAGATAATCGATTCTAAAACCCGGAGACTTCTGAAAAGAGTTATTGTGCAGTCTGTTCCAGAACTCTAGGAACTTTTGAAATGGGTTGTGTAATCTATTCCAGAACTCTTTTGATAAAGATAATCCTATTACAAATCCCGGAGACTTTTAAAAAGAGTTATTGTGCAATCTGTTCCATAACTACCAGGAAAGATAATCTTAGTTCCAAATCTCGGAGACTTTCGAAAAGAGTTATTGTATTAAATATACCAAGATAAATATAAAAAGATCGGACAGGGAAAGTAGCATTCAAGGAGGACAGTAAACCACAAAACACAGAAACAAACAAGCAAACAGACAAACAAGAAGGCAAAAGCAATAATAAATGCAAACGACATCACATACACAAAAAGGGTTGACAATAGGGCTACCGCCTTGGAACGGTCAGTGGCAAAGTAGGCCACTGGGGGTTTAAACCGGTTCTAGGGTGCACCAAACCTCACACTTACCCTACTGTCATCCCATTAAAACAGGACAGTGTAAATAAAGAAATCCCCGCCATGATCTAATCTCTAACCAACAAAGCAGCATCAATAGGCAATATAAGTAAAACACAAATATGCTCGTGTAAATATAATACAAAAAAACAATAGCCTAGAAAGCCACAATGAAGGTACTCATTGACTTTGCAGAAGCCAGAGCAGTAAGAGAATAAACTGTTAAGGGCACGACAAGAAAGATCATGGACAAACATCAAACGCCACCGTCCCAATGGGCTTTAGATAGGCGTCATCATAGGGTCCACAGCCTGTCCGGTCATCGTACAATTAAAGAGGAAAGCATAGTGGCGAACTGTAAAAGGGTCCACCACCAAGCATGCAGTACGTTGCAAAATGATAGGGTCATAACCTCTTTTGATAAACTTTTTAACAAGTTTAACAAAGATAGTATGAAAGTGATCATTTTATTCCAAATCCAGCAGACTTTTGAAAAGAGTTATTGTGTATTATATTCCAGAAATCTTTGAAAAGATAACATTGTTCTAAACTTCCAGGGCTTTTGAAAAGATTTATTGTATTAAATATTCCAGAACTCCCCGAAAAGATAACATTATTCCAAATGCCGGAGACTTTTGAAAAAGAGTTATTGTATTAAATATCCCAAAACTCTTTGAGAAGATATTTCGATTCTAGAACCCAGAGACTTCTGAAAAGAGCTATTTGAATTAAATATTCCAGAACTCTCGGGAAAGATAACATTATTCCAATTTCCAGAGACTTCTGAAAAGAGTTATTGTGTTTTCTATTCCAGAACTTTGATTAATACATTTAATTTTATTAGATACTGGGACCATACGCCGTACGACATGGGGAAGCAATAAACTCCATGTCCACCGCCATATGCATGCCATCTTCGGGATGGTTAAAATGTTGTACTATTAATTTTATTAATATTGAGTTCTGCTCAACCCGGGGCTAGAGGGCGTGAGCGGTAGCTAGCATATTTCGCTACAGCTCATGAACAGTCTCAAACAAACCGAGACTTCAATATTTCGTATGTGTCGTTTTCAGCCGTTTCGAAAGGTCCATTATCATATTCTTTTTTTATAGCACAGTGGCGTTGCTTGTGCAGTGTGGCGGCAGTAAAACGTCTCCCTGCGCTTGCAATCAGTACTGTTATTCATTCGATCTTTGGAGATCGCTGAGCCCGATACTTACATTTAATTATCGGTGGCAACGTTTCATTTCCTTTTGTTTTCTTACTTAATTTTTGATTCTGTGGTTCCACTACTCCGGCCGATTAAAGGCTCTGGGTATTGTTTAACCACTTATAGGATATGTTGTCTGCTTTTTAATTTAGTATTTTGACTGTTACTTGTGATATACAGGCTTCATAGCCACTGCTTCCAACTAAATTACATTATGTTTCTTTCGCTCTTCGGGGCATTTCATTTTATTAGATACTGGGACCATACGCCGTACGACATGGGGAAGCAATAAACTCCATGTCCACCGCCATATGCATGCCATCTTCGTGATGGTTAGAATTTTGTACTATTGATTTTATTAATATTGAGTTCTGCTCAACCCGGGGCTAGAGGGCGTGAGCGGTAGCTAGCATATTTCACTACAGCTCATGAACAGTCCCAATCAAACCGAGACTGCAATATTTCGTATGTGTCGTTTACGGCCGTTTCTAAAGGTCCATTATCATACTCTGTTTTAAAAAGATAACATTATTCCAAATCCCGGAGAATTTGAAAATAGTTATTGTATTGAATATTTTCAAACTTCCAGGAAAGACAATCTTGTTCCAAACTTTCAGGACTTTTGAAAAGGGTTGTGCAATCTATTCTGGGACTCCCATAAAAGAGAATCTTATTTCCAAATCCCGGAGACTTCTGAAAAGTGTTATTGTGTAATATATTCCAGAACTCTTTTGATAAAGATAATCCTATTATAAATCCCGAAGACTTTTGAAAAAGAGTCATTGTATTAAATATCCCAAAACTCTTTGAAATTTTTTTTCGATTCTAAAACCCAGAGACTTCTGAAAATAGTTATTGTATTAAATATTCCGCAACTCTTTGAAAATATATTTCGATTCCGAATCCCGGAGAATTTTGAAAAGAGTTATTGTATTAAATATCCCAAATCTCTTTGAAAACATAATCTTAGTTCCAAATCCCGGAGTCTCCTGAAAAGAGTTGTTGCATTAAATATTCCAGAACTGCCTGAAAAGATAACATTATTCCAAATTCCGGAGACTTTTGAAAAGAGATTGTATATTCTATTCCAGAACTCTTTGAAAAGATAAATCTATTCCAAATCCCGGAGACTTTTGAAAAGAGTTATTGTGTAATCTATATCCAAAACTTCCGGAAAAGATAATCTTAGTTCCAAATTCCGGAGACTTTTGAAAAGAGTTATTGTGTATTGTATTTCAGAACTCTTTGAAAAGATAGCATTATTCCAAATTCCGGAGACTTTTGAAAATAGTTATTGTGTATTCTATTCTAGAACTCTTTGAAAAAATAACATTGTTCTTTTACAGTTCGCCACTATGCTTTCCTCTTTAATTGTACGATGACCGGACAGGCTATGGACCCTATGATGACGCCTACCTAAAGCCTATTGGGACGGTGGCGTTTGATGTTTGTCCATGATCTTTCTTGTCGTGCCCTTAATGATTTATTCTCTTACTGCTCTGGCTTCTGCCAAGTCATTGAGTACCTTCATTGTGGCTTTCTAGGCTATTGTTTTTTTGTATTATATTTACACGAGCATATTTGTGTTTTACTTATATTGCCTATTGATGCTGCCTTGTTGGTTAGAGATTAGATCATGGCGGGGATTTCTTTATTTACACTGTCCTGTTTTAATGGGATGAAGTAGGGTAAGTGTGAAGTTTGGTGCACCCTAGAACCGGTTTAAACCCCTAAAGCCTACTTTGCCACTGACCGTTCCAAGGCGGTTGCCCTATTGTCAACCCTTTTGTGTTTGTGTTGTCTTTTGCATTTAATATTGCCTTTGCCTTTTTGTTTGTCTGTTTGCGTGTTTGTTTCTGTGTTTTGTGGTTGACTGTCCTCCTTGAATGCTACTTTCCCTGTTTGATCTTTTTGTATTTCTTTTTATTCTAAACTTCCAGGACTTTGAAAAAGAGTTATTGTGTAATATATTTCAGAACTCCTTGAAAAGATAATTCAGTTCTTAATCCGTCAGGATTTTCAAAGAGTTAACCCCGGGATAATTACATCTTGTTAAATGTGGGTCATCCAGCAACATTTGTTACAACAAATGATTATGGTCCCATCAACAAATATTATTTGCTTAAGCCGGTGCTAGGGGGCGTGAGAGGTGTTGCTTTTTTCATTACTTCTCATGAACAGACTCAATAAAACCGAGTCTGCTGCTTTATTCTCTTAACTGTGTTTTTTGCTCCCAAAGGATCACCTTTATCAGTATTTATTCAAATCCACCCAGAAAATATCCCCATTTGCGGGAACCCAACTGTTATTAACTATGATTACTTGTCTCCAGATTCAGTCGCAATCTAAATATGTTATGGAATCTATTAAATGTAATTCTTTTCTATTATTGAATCTATTAAAACTCACCTTCAAAGTCAAATTGAATCGAATTCTTTTCTGGAATCTATTAATACTTATTGCCAATCGGAATCTAATTCTTTTCTGGAATCTATTAAATCTCATCTTCAAAGTCAAATTGTATCTGATTTTTTTCTGTTATGGAAATTATTAAAACTCATCTCCAAAGTCAAATTGAATATAATTTTTTTGCGGAACCTATTTAAACTTATCCTCAAAATCAAAGTCAAATTGAAATTGAATATAATTCTTTTCTGGAATCTGTTAATACTTTTCTCCAAAATCAATCGGAATCGGAATTCTTTTCTGTTATGGAATCAGGGAAACTAGAATATCATCCAGACAGAGATAAGTTGAGTTAGGAAAGCAAGCTATTTCCATCTTATCTTTTCGGGGAGTTCTGGAATAGATTGCACAATAACTCCTTTCAAAAATCTCAGGAATTTGGAATAATGTTGTCTTTCAAAGAGTTCTGGAATGGAATACACAATAACTCTTTTCAAATGTCTCCAGAATTTGGAACTAAGATTATCTTTCCCGGGAGTTTTGGAATATATTACACAATAACTCTTTTCAAAAGTCTCCAGGATTTGGAATATAATTATCTTTTCAAAAGAGTTCTGGAATAGAATATACAATAACTCTTTTCAAAAGTCTCCGGAATTTGGAATAATGTTATCTGTTCAGGGTGTTCTGGAATATTTAATACAATAACTCTTTTCAGAAGTCTCCGGGATTTGGAACTAAGATTATCTTTTTAAAGAGTTTTGTGATATTTCTTACAATAACTTTTTTCAAAAGTCTCACGGATTTTGGATAATGTTATCTTTTCGGAGAGTTCTGGAATATAATACACAATAACTCTTTTCAAAAGTCTCCTGGATTTGGAATAGAATTATGTTTTCAAAAGAGTTCTGGGATATGTTACATAATAACTCTTTTCAAAAGTCTCAGGGATTTGGAACTAATATTATCTTTCCTGGGAGTTGTGGAATATTTAATACAATAACTCTTTTCAAAAGTCCTGGGGATATTTAATACAATAACTATTTTCACAAGTGTCCTGGATTTGGAATTGAATTATATGTATCAAAAGAGTTTTGGAATATTAAATACAATGACTCTTTTCAATAGTCTCCGGGATTTGGAACTAAGATTATCGTTCCTGGGAGTTCTGGAACAGATTGCACAATAACTCTTTCTAAAAGTCTCCGGGATTTGGAATAAGATTATCTTTATCAAAAGAGTTCTGGAATAGATTACACAATAACATTTTTCAAAAATCTCCGGGATTTAGAATAATGTTATCTTTTCGAGAAGTTCTAGAATAGATTACAAAATAACCATTTTCAGAAGTCTCCGGGATTTAGAATAATGGTATCTTTCCTGGGAGTTCTAGAATAGATTACACAACCAATTTCAAAAGTCCCGAGAGTTCTGGAATAGATTGCACAATAACCCTTTTCAAAAGTCTCCGGGTTTTAGAATCGAAATATATTTTCCAAAAGTTTTGGGATATTTAATACAATAACTATTGTCAGAAGTCTCCGGGATTTGGAACTAAGATTGTCTTTCTGAGGAGTTCTGGAATAGATTGCACAACAGCTCTTTTAAAAAGTCTCCGGGATTTGGAATCAAAATATCTTTATCAAAAGAGTTCTGGAATAGATTGCACAACAACTCTTTTCAAAAGTCTCCGGGATTTGGAATCAAAATATCTTATCAAAAGAGTTCTGGAATATTTAATACAATAACTTTTTCAGAATTATCCGGGATTTGGAACCAAGATTATCTTTTCAACGAGTTCTGGAATATGTTACACAATAACTCTTTTCAGAAAGTCCTGGGAGTTTTAAGATTATGATAATCCTTTCAAAAGGGTTTGCAAATATTCAATACAATAACCTTTTTCAAAAGTCTCTGGGATTTGAATCGAAATATCTTTATCAAAACAATTCTGGAATATTTAATACTATAACTCTTTTCAGAAGTCTCCGGAATTTGGAATTGAATTACCTTTCCTGGGAGTTCTGGAATAGATTGCACAATAACTCTTTTCAAAAGTCTGCGGGATTTAGAGCAAGATTATCGTTTTTGGGTTTTTTGAAACATTTAATACAATAACTCTTTACAAACGTCTCCGTGATTTGTTACACAATAATTTTTCAAAGAGTTCTGGAATAAACTTTTTAAAAGTTCTGGAAGTTTGGAATCAAATTATCTTTCCCGGAGGGTCTGTAATAGATTCCATAATAACACTTTTCAGAAGTCTCCGGGATTTAGAATAGGATTATCTTTATCAAAAGAGTTCTGGAATATTTAATACAATATCTATTTTCAGAAGTCTCCGGAGTTTGGAACTAAGATTATCTTTCCTGGGAGTTATGGAATAGATTGTACAATAACTCTTTTCAAAGTCTCCGGGATTTGGAACTAAATTATCTTAATTGGGAGTTGTGCAATAGATTGCACAATAACTCTTTTCAAAAGTCTCCGGGATTTGGAACTAAATTATCTTAATTGGGAGTTGTGCAATAGATTGTACAATAACTCTTTTCAAAGTCTCCGGGATTTGGAACTAAATTATCTTAATTGGGAGTTGTGCAATAGATTGCACAATAACTCTTTTCAAAAGTCTCCGGGATTTGGAACTAAATTATCTTAATTGGGAGTTGTGCAATAGATTGTACAATAACTCTTTCAAAAGTCTCCGGGATTTGGAACTAAATTATCTTAATTGGGAGTTGTGCAATAGATTGTACAATAACTCTTTTCAAAGTCTCCGGGATTTGGAACTAAATTATCTTAATTGGGAGTTGTGCAATAGATTGCACAATAACTCTTTTCAAAAGTCTCCGGGATTTGGAACTAAATTATCATTCCTGGGAGTTCTGGAATAGATTGCACAATAACTCTTTTCAAAAGTCTCTGGGATTTGGAACTAAATTTTCTCTACTGGGAGTTCTAGAAGAGATTACACAATAACTCTTTTCTAAAGTCCTGAAAGTCAGGAATAAGATTATCTTTCCTGGGAGCTTGGATATATTTAATACAATAACTCTTGTCACAAGTTCTGGAAGTTTGGACATATTGAATATAATAACTCTTTTCAAAAGTCATCGGGATTTGGAACAAGATTTTCTTTATCAAAAGAGTTCTTTAACATTTATTACAATAACTCTTTTCAAAAATCTCTGGGATTTGAATCGAAATATCTTTATCAAAACAGTTCCGGAATATTTAATACAATAACCCTTTTCAGAAGTCTCCGGAATTTGGAATTGAATTACCTTTCCTGGGAGTTCTGGAATAGATTGCACAATAACTCTTTTCAAAAGTCTCCGAGTTTTGGAACTAAATTATCTTTCCTGGGAGTTCTGGAAGAGATTACACAATAACTGTTTTCAAAAGTCCTGAAAGTCTGGAATAAAATTAACTTTCCTGGGAGCTTGGATATATTTAATATAATAACTCTTTTCAAAAGTTCTGGAAGTTTGGAGATATCTAATACAATAACTATTTTCAAAAGTTTCCGGGATTTGGAACAAGATTATCTTTATCAAAAGAGTTCTGGAACATTTAATACAATAACTCTTTTCAAAAGTCTTCGGGATTTGGAACTAAATTATCTTTCCTGGAAGTTCTGGAATAGATTACACAAAAACTCTTTTCAAAAGTCCTGAAAGTTTGGAATAAGATTATCTTTTCAAAAGAGTCTGTAGATATTCAATACAATAACTCTTTTCAGAAGCCTCCGAGATTTGAAATCGAAATATCTTTATCAAATGAGTTCTGGAATATTTGATGCAGTAACTCTTTTCAGAAGTCTCCGGGATTTGAAACTTCGAATATCTTTCCTGGGAGTTCTGGAATAGATTACACAATAACTCTTTTCAGAAGTCTCTGGGAGTAAGAACTAGATTATCTTAATCAAAAGAGTTCTGGAATATTTAATACAATAACTATTTTCTCGGAGTTCTGGAATAGATTGCACAATAACTATTTTCAGAAGTCTCCTGGATTTGGAACTAAGATTATCTTTTCGGAGAGTTCTGGAATAGATTACACAATAACTCTTTTCTAAAAGACCCGGGAGTTTGTAAATATTCAATGCAATGACTCTTTTCAGAATGTCCCGGGAGTTTGGAATAAGATTATCTTCTCCGGGAGTTCTGGAATAGATTACACAATAACACTTTTCAAACGTCCTGAGCGTTTGGAATAAGATTATCTTTCCCGGGAGTTATGGAATAGATTACTCAATAACTCTTTCAAAGAGTTCTGGAATATTTAATACATTAACTCTTTTGTGCGTTGAAGATATGAAAATATACTATATTACTATATTATTAATGGAACAAAAACGCGTAGAAAAGGTATGTAAACAACTTGAAGAGTTAAAATATAAATATTGAAAACTATTGCTATCAGGTAAGCCAGGTCAAGTAGAATATTATGTGATTCTTGCTGATTTTCTAGATACTAAGGAAAGCCAAATTAACAAACAAAAGCGATTACTATCGGAAATGGATTATTATCTTAATAAACTGGATGAAAACAGGGAAAACTTTCTGGATATAAAATGCGAAATATGCGCGTGCAGGAAAATAAAATATTCTATGATGGAGCGTGATATGTATAGCGATGACGAGGATGATTGTCCTGTTCCTTCCGACTTTGTTTGATTGCATTTAAACTTTTTTACCTCCTTTTCTGAAATCTGGTTAGGCACTTAGCTGGAAGCGTACTCCTGTTTAGATTGGAAAAATAGTTAAAATAAAGCAACACGCCATATTATCAATTATCCTATAAGTAATATAGAAACTGAGGGTACTGGGGGAGTTTTTTCCGAAGGGGGTTTGCAAGACGAGTTTTAAATTTATTGACTGGGCTTGGTAACACAGCATCACCTCAGCTTGTAACTGATTGTTGTTTACGATCAGTTTTCTGGCGATTTTAGCTTGTTGTTCATGCCGTAACACGCAAATCTATCATCTCGTATTGTAGGGGACCCGAGGGGGAAAACTGACCCGGTACCCCCAGTTTCTATACTACTCACATTTAGCGCGCAAGTTTTAATTTTGAAGCTATGCTGCCTTTAAATATATAAATAAAAAGAAGGGTGTGTGGTGGGGTTGGGTGCTGGTAAACATTATGCAATTTTTATTATATACTTCCCAGTGAAATAATGGATTGTATGGTTAGAATAAACCTTATATTCTCATTGCTTATATTTTCACAGAACTACTTTTTTCTACATTTGCTTATAACAGTCATAATTTGTGTCAAAGTTTAGAACTATATTCTATGCTCACTAAACATATGTAAATCGCCTCACGCGCTGACGTTACTATATTTATCCGCGAATACGTTAAAGGGGAACTGTCGGAAATGTATTTTCTGTTTAAACTGTTTGGTAATGTTGCATGATAAAACGCATATAATAAATAGAATATGTGTTGGTTTGTCGTAAATATAGGATTTATTTCTCACTTCTCTATGAAAATAAATCCTATATTCACTCCAAACCAACAAATATCCTCTATATATTTGTTCTTCGTTGTTTTACCATATACTTAAGTTTCTGTCACATATATTACCTTTCAATTCATTTAATCTATATTATTTGAACAGCCACTAATTTATTGTACATGGTAAACCTAGAATCGTATTAAAAATAAGTATAAAAGTCGAACAGAAAATGCAGCTTTCACAGAACACAGTAAACCCAAAAACACGTAAAACAACAAACATGAATGGCAATGTAGAAACAAAGACATATGACGTCACAAACACAAAAAGATTTTTAGCACAATATTGTTTAACGTGATATTTGATGATAAGACACGATGTAAAAAGTTTGGAGATATTTGTAGCGGTGCAAGAACTAGAATTGGAAATAAAACTTTTTTTTATGGTTGTTTGTGTAAGTTTGGAATCCAGTACATCGTTGGAAGTCTGTTTTGCTTTTCGTCTATTTCAGCCTAGAAAATATTTTAAATTACGAAATGAAAACCTAGGTCTAGGGGGAAGTAGGGAGGGGTTAGCCGTAAAGAAGTTAATACCGGTATCTATGATGTTAAAATAGTCTTTTTCCAAGTAGAAAGGGAGTTAGGGTCAGCATGTACTCCACGACACCATTTAATACTAAAATCTTCAATGAATTGGGCGATCTGACCACGACATGCATTAAATTCAATCACAGAAGGCAATCTATACTTCGGACCTTTAAAAACAAATGCGAATGCGTTTATCTATAATATCAGAATTTCCAGTAATGACATGACCGGCCGGAGCATAGCAAAATTTAGATGTTCTACACTCGCATTCCTTAGGAGTGTTATTTATTATATCAAGGTCAGACACTATTTTGTTGTAGTTGAAAATCATATACTCCAATTGTTTGTTTTTTGTACTTATAACAAATTATAGGATTTTCGGATTAGGAATAGAATCAACAAAACGATTATCTGGAAAACTACTTGATATATCAATAAAATCAATGCCCTTATTAAGATAAAGAATCTATAGAAAATGTCTGACGTGATCAGACTCCTTGCCAATTAATACATGCTCAAGGGATGAACTAAACGCCCAAGACTTTCAAACCTGACATTGGTCGAATAGCCCCTAATTTCTAAAAGAGGCAACGTGGCGGAATATATGAAAGTGTTTCACACATTAGTTCAGTATCATGCAACGGAGACGGTACTTCCCTTCTCCTTATGAGTTACGGTTCGATCTGGCTTGATTTAAACCGGGACACGCGCTTTATTCATCGCTTGATTCTGGTCATTTAAATGGTATCTAGTTCATCCATAAACCATGAGTACAGCTTGTTCACCTGAAACTCCTGTCAACCACGGTTCAGCGGGAGTGACTTTGGTTTAGATGCGGTTAGTCGGGGGCTCAACCCCCGACCACACGAACTATTAAATAGTAACTTCATTGCTTGACGTTTAGGATACAGGGGTTATGCTATGGCTAGTCGACCCGATGTCAGTATAATGTGACTGGATGAGTCATGACACGTGTCTACGGTGTGATCCACTCGTGTGATCCACTCTCATATATATGCACTGTTTATGCACACTGGATGCACTTATAGCGTCAAAGGCTCGAATACGATACGCTATGGAGTGCATGCTGTCACGGACATAAACAAACAGGGTGCAAAGTATTTGACGCATTTAAAGACATATAGATGCATTTTTAATGTTCAACAAATGTCACGTCCCTCGTGTTTGCCGAATGTTCTGCCATTTTTGTCTCTCCAACAAGAGTGGGTAGCGAGACATAGCAGTCACTTTTCCGGAGGAGGCGGCGGCGGCGGCGGCGGCGGCGGCGGCGGCTTCGGCGACACTTTAAAACAACTATATCTCAACAACTGCAACTCGAACGTTTCTGAAACTTTGTCACATGCTTTGTTGGGTCAAGGGACATCAAGTAATGCCAACATTACTAAGGTCAAGGTCATATTTTGCGTTATTTTCCCAAAACCTAACATTGGTTAGGTAACTTAACTTCAGTTAATTGTATGTGATTGCCTTATTTTCGTTTTTGTTTGATACTTGGTCATATGTATTGTTGGCATTGGTGGACATCACTGAAAGACAAAAATTACCAAGGTCAAGGTCATATTTTGCTTATTTCCCCCAAACTTAACCTTGGTTAGGTAACTTAACCTCAGTTAACTTTATGTCTTTGATACTAAGTCATATGTATCGTTGGCATTGTTGGACATGCTGAACGACAAAACATTAAATTAAGTTAACTTTATGTGATGTCTTTGATACTTGGTCTTATGCATTGTTATACCCATGCTAAACCGTCGGTTTGTCTCTCTGTCTGTAGGCGCAACATTGTCCGCTCCATAACTCCTCTCCACCTGAAGCAAATCTCACAAAACTTCATGCGTGGACTGCCTTTGATGAGAGGATGACCCTATTGATTTTGAGGTCAGTATATTAAAGGTCAAGGTCACCATGACCTGATAATGAAAAAACCTTGTCCACTCCATAACTCCTCTCACCCTGAAGCAAATCTCATGAAACTTCATAGATGAACTGCCAGTGGTGAGAGGATGACCCTATTGGTTTTGAGTTCAGTAGGTCAAAGGTCAAGGTCACCTGGACCCGATAATGAAAAACCTTGTCCGCACCATAACTCGTCTCCCTTTAAGGCAAATCTCATGAAACGTCAGAGTTAAACTGGTTGTGGTTAGAGGATGACTCCTATTGATTTTGAGGTCAGTAGGTTAAAGGCCATGGTCATCAGCACCCGACAATGAAAAACATTGTCCGTTCCATAACTCCTGTCCGCATGAAGCAAATTTCATGCAACTTCAACGACGAACTGCCTGTGGTTAGAGAATGACCTCCATTGATTTTGAGGTCAGTAGGTCAAAGGTCAAGGTTACCGGCACCCGATAATGAAAAACCTTGTCCGCTCCATAACTCCTCTCTTCCAGAAGCAAATCTCATGAAACTTCATAGGTCAACTGCCTGTGGTGGGAGGATGACCCCTAATACTTTTGAGATCAGTAGATTAAAGGTCAAGGTTACCGGGACCAGATAATATACAATATTGTCCGCTCCATAACTCCTCTTTCTCTGAAGCAAATCTCATGAAAGGTGTACTGCCTGTGATGAAACGATGGCCCCTTATTGGTTTTGAGGTCAATAGGTCAAAGTTCAAGGCCATCATTACCTGATCATAAAAACTTATTCCACTCAATCTTTACTTAAACAGTAGGGTGGATAATAGGGGAGGGGGGGTGGGGGAGTGGTGATTGGTAGTGGGGGTATATTTGACAGCTCTAGTTGGCATTGGTGGACATCGCTGGATGACAAAAAATAACAAGGTCAAGGTCATATTTTGCGTTATTTCCATCAAACTTAACCTTACTTAGGTAACAACCTTGGTTAGGTAACTTAATCTCAGTTAGCTTTATGATTGCCTGACTTTATGTCTTTGATACTTGGTCATTTGTATTGTTGGTATTGGGGGACATCGTTGAATGACAAAAAATACCAAGGTCAAGGTCATATTTTGCATTACTTTCCCACAACTACACACTGGTTAAACCACTTAACCTCAATAATCTAACTTCTTATGATTACTTCGCTTTTATTTGTTTGATACTTGTTCGTATGAAGTGGTGTCTTTGGTGGACATCATTTAAGCACACATTTAATAAAATATTTCATATGTGGTTTGCCGCGTTTGGTGAGACACCCTTAGACCGAGGTCTTGTTATTCATTCGCAACATCTCGTACACTGCTTCCCAGCATTACTTGAATATAATCGAAGGTTTCCATATTGGTTAAGTCATCGCGCCTTAGATTCCCACCAAAACAAATTTGCATTCAAAATCAAAGTTATCATCCAAATTTTGCAATGCCATTCAGCGGATTGCTCCATCAATAGTCTATTTACATGAAAGCAGTGATAAAACCTTCATGTGTATTGTTAAAAACAAACATTCAACGCAACGTATACATCAACAAGCGGCCATATTATTTAGATAGCAACAATTCACTATTTTCTGTGCCGTTGCCTTCCGGCTAACAAAATGTCAATATTTTTAACATACCGAAGCTCGATATACACACGAGGCGGAATCCCGAAGAATGACGGGATTGGCCGAGCGTTCACGATTGCAGTTTTGTTATTATGGCGATGCGTGCGGGAAGCGGAAGCAATTACGTGTATCATGGTGAAAGTTATTTGGATTTTTTCTTGTGAAACTCATGTGAAGGAGGCCATTGTGTCCGCATCGGCCATTTTGTCCGCGGATATAATGGCCTAGGTGTAGTGTGCCACTGTGTCCGCAATGCCACTGTGTCCTCAGGATCGTCTCAAAGTTATTAAATCGAGTGTGAGTTGGGATTTGTTGTTATTTATGTAATGTGTCAATGGTGGAATGGTGGATGTGATGTACAGGCCTGTCACATAAGATGACGTAATTTGATTCCTGAAGTTATAACTGAATCACCTCTTCAGAGTACGTCTGTATCTAACGCAATTGACAATCCGATTGGTTGACGTTCAAAAATGTGCGACTGTTAAATCGTGCATAACCCGTCGCAATTTAGTCAGGTGACGTTAAACCGTCAAAAACGCGTTGTGAGAGAACAAAAAGGTAAAAAACACTAAATGCGTTCGAAGCGGGTTAACCAGTATCGAAATGTTTACATTTCCGTACTGAGGGTACATGAATTACGTATGGATTGCGATAGTGTGTTCGAGCATTATTTGAATACATGGTATGTATGCTCTTTCCTCTCTCCATATAGTGACAAAGAGAACAACTATTCTGCTAGACCCCAGGTCTGTAAATTTGCTGCAACGTAAAGTGTAGCAAGTTTTTGCAAATTTGCAATATGACTGTGTTGCGTTTAAAGGAACTGAAGCGATCATATGTCTTTCCAAATAGGAATTAAACCATACTGATGTGCTTTAATTGCATGCAAAAGTTGTACATGCATTAAAGTTGCCTCCTGTTTAATTCGATTTTATTATATTTTTTTTATGAAAATGTCTACTGTGCATTTCAGGGTGCCTGGACGTCGAATTTTGAATCGGGATTTGTTTCATCACTTGCTATATGTTTTCATACCTGATATGGTTAGATATAATGCAAATAGACGCTCCTGGATCAGTTTACAATCTTGCATTGCCATCCGTTATGCTTCACAAAACTAAAATTCATTTTGACCCCCTTGTTTGGACAATTCTCGCCGGGCACAGTCCTGCGTCGAACTTATCCACTTGTAATCACTTTTTCGGTTATGGCGGCGATTAAAAAATCCACAAAGTAAACTTTCGTGAAAGTCGTGAAAACAATACGGACGAGCAAAGCTTGACAAACGAGCCACAGAGCCCCGAATTTAAACAACACACATTTATATTATCATTAAGCTTCGCGCAGCGAAGTCCCAAATTATTCATATTTACGACATTATGTCGACCGCGTTCTTCATGTCCGGAGTTTACATCGTCCGGCCTGCTTCATATTTTTCAGAACGGCGTATGGTACGCGGATTCAGACTTGCATCAATAAGCGTATTTAAATGTAAATTTCTTACTTTGTTCTTGTGAGAAGCAGCATGTGACGTCAAGACTTGAGATGGGGTAACTGGTGCATCAGCGACTGACGTTAAACATGACGTCATGCGATATGTTAAACAAGACGTCATGCGATATTGTAAACATGACGTCAACGGTCATGTACGTGAACATGTGCTAATTGCTTTCGTCTACAATGTTTGCCAGTCTGTCAATGGGGAAGGGGATGTGGGTATTTTCAGATACACATCTGTGACAGTTTACTTACCTAATTAATGCATTCTAAAATCAAATAAAAAGTCCGGAGGATGATGCCTCCACGCCCCCAACCATAGGCCTTTGCTGTCATTTGGGCCTAGCTATGTAACTGTACATGTAGTCCGGAGTAAACTTATGTAATTCATGATAAATTGATAATTACAAAGTATTGAGCTTTGGCCGAAGCGAAGCCCCGAACATTAAATAAAACAATCTTATTTTGGTAAGCTTATCATTCCCCTCTCTCAGGGGCGGCTCTAAATAATCTATAATGTTTTGATGAGCCGTTAATGGCATTCATATTAAATTCTCTGATAATGATATGCATATTGAATATGACCACTCAAAATTAAATTATTAAAACATGAAATTAAAAAAACACTTTAATTTGAAATGAAACAACAGGCCTAGCTATATCATATATTTAAATAAAACTTGACAACATATATAAATCATTCATCCAGTTTTATTAAACCAATATAAATAATTGTGAATTTCCCACCTCGCTGTACTCTCCTCCCCTAGCTTGACCCCTGAAATATTAATATTATGTTCAGAATTGTCCAACAAAAATTCCAGCAGCTGTGCTGCAATTTCTTGTTTACATTGTAATTATAAAACAACATGGAGGCGTTATTTTTAGAAATTGTCGTCTGCGCATGACTGTTTCTAGTGTTCGGATGTACCAAGTAAAGCGTAGACTATGCATGGTGGTGTTGTTGTTCAATGTTCAGCACCTCCACCAATCGATCATACTTTACTTTTATTTTGGAATGTAAACCATTATATCTAGCAAATAAAAGGTAGCTACATATTATACTGCATTTATATTTTGTTATTTATACCACTATTGGTTAAATGAGTTTTAAGTCACCCTACCATATAGTTTACATAATACTGATTGAAAAATTGAATATACCGTCGTCACCATTTGGTTTTCGGTTGTCAATAAAATTACATGTAAACATGGGGGTCAAAATAAATGTTTGCTTTGCGAAGCTTAGCGAATGGCTACGACTATATTGCAAACAGATCCAGGAGCGTCTGTTTTTATTCTATTCAATCATATTATGTATGAAAACATATAAAAAGTAATTAAACAAAATCTCGATTCATATTCGACGTCTTGGCACCCTGAAATGCACAGCAGACTGAAAAAGTCGTCAACCGCAAATTCTAGACTCATATAAATCATAATTATTATTTCAATTGTGACTCCATAATGTCCACAGACGTAAAAAGTATGGAATATGTATGCAGAAATCTTTCTAGTTCAAAACTATTTCAAGTTAGGTTTTTTTTGCTTAATTTTATTCCAGCTGAGTGGACAGATGTGCCATTATTTATTTAGATATTGTAAGCCTGCGGCGTCAACTGAAATGGATGTAAACTATTAATGCTTTGCTCATTGATGTAAAACGTTTTATGATGTATAAGCGAATTACCCAATAAATTGAAATATAATCCAGCCATGCATGTACCTTTTGTAAAATGTTCAAGATGATCGATGTATATATTTCAAATATTAAGGATCTCTAGTAATATAGTGTTTGTCAAATCATGCAAAATTCGGGACTTTTTCGACAACAACCTATACAACGAAATAGGAAAAGTACGTTAAGATACACATATCCGAATATTGCATGTATTCGTACATTAAGCGTTGCTTGTAATATGGTCGCTAAAATATCATTTTATGAATAAAACCCATTAACTCGTTTAGTTGGGACGGAGCTATACCATGTTCTAACTTCCAATAAGCGGAAGCTAACTTCCAATAAATGAAAGTTAGAGAATGGCAGTTATTCTGATAGGGTCACGAAGTACAACATACAACAAAACAGTCTGTCTCAGCTCATCGGTTATTTTAAAACGTAGACGACCTTCTTTCTTGTGTTTTAAAGAGGCACACGGCAATCTTGATTTTTAAAACCTGCGGTGTCCCGTTAGATTGCATTTGTTCGATTATTATGTGTTTATTTAATTGTAAGAATTGAATCGGATTTTATAGTCGCACCAACATTAATTATAAGAAAAGTATGAAGCAAATTATGTTTGCTCATTACTATTAACCTGTTGATTATATTGCACCAATTATACATTTAAACATATGACAGAATAAGAAGAACAAGAATTGTCGGAGAACAGCAGAGCTCAACTGTTCGCTTTTCAGAAAACAATACATTATGCACATGAAATACCATCGAAAAAAATGAGTAATATCAACAAATGTACAAGCATTCCAAATTGCTCAGACGCTTAACTTGTATATTTTACCTGTTTACCCCATGCGAACTTCTGTAATAGTCTGCGCAATTCCGGAATCGCCGGTCATTTTAATAATTCTTACTTTGCGTAGAGCAATTCCGGAGTTGTTCATATTCTCACACTGCTCAGAACATATACATGTAAATCACTTACTATATGTCTGGGTCTATTAATTAGTTCAAACAAAATGAGTATTATGTAAACTATGTGGTATAGGTGGGGTGGCATACACTTTGTTGGCACTGATTTGAGAGACAGCTTATTTTGTTCACACACTTCAGAGCAAGGGTATTGTTGTAAGGTTTGTTCACACAATTCAGAGCAAGGCTATTGTTATAATGTTGTTTCAGGGACAGATTTGTTTTAAAAAGCCCTGATAGATTAGCATAAAAAATATAATAAAATAATAAATGCCTTTTTCTCCCCCCTTTCTGTGTTACTTATGTTGTCATTTTTTCAACACTTAATAAGTTATAATTCTACCTCGCACTCGATTGTTTAACGTTGAGACGACCCCTGCAGACACAATCGCCCACTATACTTACTTACTTACTTAAAAGGCTTCACTCCTAGTGGAGCATAGGGCCTTTACCACAGCTTTTCACTTGGTTCGGTCCGTGGCCTGGGCTTTGGCTACCCCCATGACATCTTTGTCTTTTTCAGCTCAATGTCCAGGGTCCTGCGCCAAGAATTCACTGGTCGTCCTCTTTTTCTTATGCCTTGTGGATTCCAATCAAGGGCTTGTCTGGCTATGTTGGGCTCTGGCCTTCGCAAAGTATGGCCAATCAATTTCCACTTTTTCTGAAGAATTGAGTCTGTGATTGGTTGCTGCTTTGTCCTAGCCCATAGGTCTTGATTGGAAATTTTGTCTGGTCATCTGATCTGCAGGATCTGTCTCAGGCAGTGGTTTATGAAGACTTGAAGCTTCTGATCGAGGCTCTTGGTGCGTCTCCATGTTTCAGCACCATACAGAAGGACTGTCTTCACGTTGGTGTTGAAAAGTCGTAGCTTGGTCCTCAGGTGGATGTTTCTGTTTTTCCAGACTGGTTTTAGAGTGGCGAAGGCATGGCGTGCTTTTCCTTTTCTGGCTTTGATGTCTTCTTCTGTGCCCCCAGTCTTGCTGACTATGCTTCCAAGGTAGATAAAGGAATCAACATTTTCTATCTTCTGACCTTCTAAGAGGATATCTTGGGTGGTGCCTGGGTTGATGCGCAGCCATTTAGTCTTTTTTACGTTTATTTCTAGTCCTGTAGCCTTGGCCACTTGCTGCAGACGTTCTGATTTCTGCTGTAAATGGGAGCATGTGTGGGACAGGAGGCTAATATCATCTGCATAATCGAGGTCTTCCAGCTTTCTAGATAGGGTCCACTGTATCCCTCTTGGTCTATCTATTGTTGTTTTCATTACCCAGTCGATCACTATCGAGAAGATCATGGGAGAGAGAAGACATCCCTGTCTGACGCCGGTTTTTACATTGAAGGGTGCCGACAGCTCCATATCGTGAATGACATGGCATAAGTTATTGCTGTAAAAGCTCCGTATAATGTTGACAATCTTGTCGCCCACTATATCTAGGCCATTATGCCGCAGACACAATGGTTTTGTGGACACAAAGGCCCACTATACCTAGGCCATTATGCCGCAGACACAATGGCTTTGTGGACACAACGGCCCACTATACCTAGGCCATTATGCCGCAGACACAATGGCTTTGTGGACACAACGGCCCACTATACCTAGGCCATTATGCCGCAGACACAATTGCTTTGTGGACACAACGGCCCACTATACCTAGGCCATTATGCCGCAGACACAATGGCTTTGTGGACACAAAGGCCCACTATACCTAGACCATTATGCCGCAGACACAATGACTTTGTGGACACAAAGGACCACTATACCTAGGCCATTATGCCGCAGACACAATGACTTTATGGACACAACGGCCCACTATACCTAGGCCATTATGCCGCAGACTGTATAACGTTGAGACGACCCCTGCAGACACAATGGCTTTGCGGACACAACGGCCCACTATACCTAGGCCATTATGCCGCAGACACAATGGCCGATGCGGACACAATGGCTCCCTTCCCCCATGAACACCGTGTATACTTGATTAGAGTTGCAAATGGCAAATGGCAAATGGCGACCATTTGTAAAGACTATTAAATATTATTTTTTCTACACTTTATTTTGTTAGCTATAAACATTATTTTTGTAAGTTATTAAATGATCAAGATCAATCCAGTTTGTTAGCTCCGTAAGTTCATGGTGGCCTATATCATGTTAAACCTTTCGAATATATATATAGTGACTGTAACACTGCCAAATGATACAGCCTTGTATTTTTAGAGTTTTTATTTGTTTCGTATTTGTTCTTTTCGTGTCTGTACCCCTGATGAAGGTGTTAGCGGAAAGCACTGTAGACATGTTTTTACCCATCTATATATTTGTCAGTCAAATTATCAACCAAACAGTGCTTAAACCAACACATTTATATCTAGCGCTTTCGGCTTTTATCGCCTTCTTCAAGATACATACATAACACGCCCGGGAATCGCACCGCCAGCATTGCTTTGGCAATAACAAGACTTTAAGACGGGGGATTTCCGGTAATGCAGGCGAGCGATCAAAATTGCCGGAATTGAGGTAGGTGTTCAACATTGTTCACGATTGTGTTTGTAGTGTTTGTAGTGAAACGTTTTTTTCAAAAATCGACGAATTTCTTGTGCTAGCCAATTGACCAACAAGGCTATTCCCAGAATTTGAGCATCGACCATCGTCACATGTTTGAGAAATCCTTTCTGCCGTATGCAATTTATGTGGGGAAAAATCGCATAACACATTCTATTTTGTTTAATATTCAGACCATTACATTTATCTTGTGAATTTCCCGGCCATAGTTATAGATAACTGGCGTACATATGCGAATTTCTAGACACAAAAGAAGATTTATCTCAAAAGATGCACGACAATACAGGCGTGCAACCTACACTGCAGGCGTGCTACGAAATAAGAACAAACTCAATGTGGACATATTCGAATATTCGACGTTTTGAGAGATGCCTATATATGTTTTACTATCATATAATTATTGTTTAAATACACATTAAGAAACACTAGGTAACACCTAAATAACATACCTGGAGAAAAACATAATTGATCTCTCTGGGAATTGCAAGCTCGGCACTTGAAAACAATAATACGCAGGGAAGCCAATTTAAGTGAAACTTTAATTGAATCTCATATTTAATCTCTCTTCAGTTATTTAAAATCCGTCTAATTCCAATGATCATATGTCTGATTCAAGTAAAAAATGTCTAATTCAAATGAAGAGTTCTTATTCAACTGAAGAGAGGTTATATGCAAGTGAAGCTTTTTTCAAAGTCGAGAATGTCTTGCGCTAGTCAATGGACCCAAGCCACCGTTCACAGAATTTGGACATCGACACCCTCCGTACTTACCTTATCTTATCTCAAGAAATATCGTTACACTGGTCAATAACTCTTAACTTTCATTTCGGCAGAGTTATGCCCATTTTCATAAAACGTTAACCTGCAACCAAACGAAGCTCATAACTGGCCATAACTTAAAAGGTATAAAACTTCACACACGTATTCAAAATAACCCAAAGAATGCTGTCACCCATGACCAATAACTCTGACTTTCATTTCCGAAGAGTTGTGCCCTTTCCATGAAACGTTAACCTGCAACCTAAAACACAGCGGGAGTCCAAATCGCTATGTAAAGGCACGTCAAATGTGTCAAGTTTTCATTTCGCAAAAATAATTTCAACTGTTCGCATCTTATTCTTTCTGAAAAAAACTGACCCAGTGCTCGAATCAGGAATATTTAATGACACTTCGAATTGTTATACACTGTGGTAGCCAAACTAGTTGTTTTTAACTGAACATTTTCCGGCCATATTATAATAGTACTTACTGGAACGCCAACACCAAAAAGAATCTCAATTGAAACTCTCTTTAGACAGTTGAGGTTGATCTAAATTCCATTAAAGAGAGGTTCAATTGAATTAGACTTCTCTTCAATTGTACTGAACCTCTATTCAATTGACCTCTATTCTGAGTTGGACCCTGGTCTTATTCAACTGAAGAGATGCTCATTTAATTGCAAAGAGGTCGAATTCAGTTGAAGGGAGGTATTATTCTAAAAGAGTATGAGAGTGGACCTTTGAAAACGGCCGAACACGATAAATACGAAATATTGCAGTTTCGGTTTGATTGAGACTGTTCATGAACGGTAGTGAAATATTCTTGCTACCGTTCACGCCCCACTAGCCCCGGGTTGAGGAGAACTCAGTATTCATAAAATCAATAGTACAGAATTTTAACCCCATATGGCATGCATATGGCGGTGGACATGCTATTTAACTGTCATTATTCCATGTCCAGCGGCGTATGGTCCCAGCAACTAACACAATTCTTTGCCCCGAAGAGCGAAATAAACAAAATGGAATTTAGTTGGAAGCAGCGGTTATGGAGCCTGCGTATCACAAGTAACAGTCAAAAGACACAATTAAAAAGCAGACAACATATCATATGGTTGGTTAAACAATATCCAGAGCCTAAGCCGTAAGAAACAATAAAATCTTAACAATCGGAGCTCCCTACACATTTGGTGCGTAGTTTGAACCGACTTGAAATTCGCAAGGTCGATTTTTGAAAACAGACGAAGAACATGGTTTAAAATGACACAGTATTGAATGAAATGGGTTAGTATTTAAAAAAAAAACTACCCTTTTATGTTTAATAAACAAGTTGGAACAAGTTAATATGAATTCGAACTTCATGCTCATATAACTATACAGTACGTATTCAGTGTTCCCACGTCTAAAATAGAGTCGGTCACAAAACGTCTAAAACTAGATTGCTATATATCGTTGACGTTGCTTCAACTCAACTTAAGAAGGCTGAAAATATCGGACAGGGAAAGCAGCATTCAAGGACGACAGTCAACGACAAAACACAAAAACAAACACGCAAACAGCCAAACGAAAAGGCAAAAGTAATAAAAAATGCAAACGACATCACAAACACAAAAGGGTTGACAATAGGGCTACCGCCTTAGAACGGTCAGTGGCAAAGTAGGCCACTGGGGGTTAAACCGGTTCTAGGGTGCACCAAACCTCACTCTTACATATTATGTTTTGCGAATGTCTACATAGGCGCCATCACAACGCTTCTTCGCAAACACAACAGCAACATGAACAAAACCAAAGCGATCCGAAACATATCGGGGAAGAAATCCTCTGTAAAGCGCGATAGTTGCTGCATTGAACATCGAACAAATTCAATAATTAGTTAAATTGGCGTTCTTATTGGGGTTAAGTGCCAAACTGACAGGTCAGTTATGTTTTTCTTCAGGTAAGTTATGATATTTAGGTGTTATCGGGTGTTTTTTAATGTTTATTTAAACAGTAATTCTAATAATATGATAGTAAAACATAAATAGGCATCTCTAATATCGGCGAATATGTCCAACTTGAGTTTGTTCTTATTTCATAACACCCCTGCGGTGTAGGTTGCACGCCTGTATTGTCGTGCATTTTTGCAATACATATTCTTCGGTTTAACATATTTGTGTCTAGAAATTAGCATATGCACGTCAGATATCTATGTCTATGGCTGGGAAAGTTACAAGATAAATGTAAAGGTCTGAATATTAAACAAAATAGAATCTACATGTATTATGCGATTTTTCCCCACATAAATTGCATACGGCAGAAATGATTTGTCAAACATGCGACGATGGTCGATGCCCAAATTCTGGGAATAGTCGCTTTGGTTAATTGGCTAGCACACGACATTCTGTGATTTTTGAAAAAAAAAAAGGTTTAAATACGAAAAGAATCGTGCACAATGTTGAACACCTACCTCAATTCCTGCAATTTTGATCGCTCGCCTGCATTACCGGAAATCCTCCGCCTGAAACTCTCGGTATTGTAAAAGCAATGCTGGCGGTGCGATTCCCGGGAGTGATAAAGTTACAAAAACAAACACATAATTTTCGGAAAAAATGTTTAAAAGCAAAAATAAACAAATTAATACTATAAATGTGCGCTTTATGCGCCCATGCCAGTATTGGTATAACACAGTATAAGGTGGTAATTAACAGTCAGTATAAGGTGGTAACAGTGTATGAAATAAAGGTTGCTATGAGTTTATAAAGCACATGTTTATAGTATTAATTGGTTTACTTTGAACTTAGCCTTGTTCATAGATTGTTATGTAGATTATAAAGAAATATAAAAAGATCGGACAGGGAAAGTAACATTCAAGGAGGACAGTCAACCACAAAAATGAGATATAGGGTCCTGTAGAAATCACAGCGTCCGAGCGCAAAGGCATCGTAGGTCCGCACTGTACTACAAACAAGTACTTGAAAATACAATGAAAGAGACAAAAACAACAGAAAGGGTGGTGAAGACAGGGTTACCGACTTGGAATGGTCAGTAGGCAATAAGACCCACTGGTAAGCTTGAATCGATTTTATATGCGCACAATCCTCGCTATTATCCTGTCTTCAGCGCCCAAATAGACAAGACAGTGTAAACAAAACTACATCCCATCAAAAGGAATTCTCTAACAATAAAGTCCACATCCTGAGAAACTAACTAAAGAAACACATACAAAATAATAAAACATCTCAGGATGTATCCAGAATCGTACTGAACAACCATAGTAGTTGCAGCTAAAGAGATCTAGGGTACGACCAGAAAACCCGAGGGACGAAAGCTCATGCACCCATCTCCCTTAGTTGGGGTTTCAGTAGGTACAATCATAGAGTCCCAAGAGGTAGTCCAGTCATCGCACAAGTGAAAAGTGGAGCGTAATGACTGACTGTAGAGGGGTCAATCACTAAACATGCAGTGCGCTGTAAATCCAAAGGGTTATATCCTTTTCTGACGAACTTCCTGATTAAAATTGTAAAGCGGTCAGGAAACCCTTCAGACCCCTTTAACTTTCGAAGTTTATAGACCACATCTCCATAAAATGAGGGTTGTGATATGCCTAGTCGCAGAAGTGTCTTAAGGTTGGTGTTGTACTTTTCCAGCAGGCCCTCGTTGCGGCGGTAGAATTTAGAGAAAGATCTACGTAGTTTGTGATAACGATAACCCTGCTGAAGAAGTTTTTCTTGTAATAACTTGATTTCGATCATTGAAGTCTATAACATCATTACACGCTCTAGCAAATCGAATGAGCTGGGAGATTTCCACCCCGTATGAGGTAGAACGAGGTACATCTCTATCCAGGTGTGGATAGTTAACGATGTTAAAATTGAAATCATCTCTCTTATCATAGATTTTAGTATGAATACAATCATTTGAAATCGAGAGATGAAGATCGAGAAATGCTGCTACTGTATCCGAACTGTTGGCTTTATTCAACGTGAGCTCTGGTGGATAAATGTTAGTAACCATATGAGCAAAGAACGGATTATCAGTTTTGAGTATGTCATCAAGATACCGAGAAGTATTATTGAAGGCATCAATAATTTTACCCTGGCTAGCAGGTGACAAACTCAACATAAAATCTCTTTCATAGCAGTACAAAAACAAATCTGCAACAAGTGGCGCACAGTTAGTACCCATAGGAATACCAACAACCACACCAACACACCAACAAAACACAGAAACAAACACGCAAACAGACAAACAAGAAGACAAAAGAAATAATAAATGCAAACGACATCACAAACACAAAAGGGTTGACAATAGGGCTACCGCCTTGGAACGGTCAGTGGCAAAGTAGTGATAATCAGTGATATAAGTTGATAATTGTTGTCTGATTTATTCGATTACTTTATAATTGAATTCTCTAGCCTCTTGTTTACTGAATGACATGTGTACGTCCCATTTTATATTTATATTTCATATTTTTATAATAGCAATGTACATACAACTGCCATATGTGGTAACAGGGTATATGTATGAAACAAACGTTGATATGCGTTTATATAGCGCACGTTTATAATATTAATTGGTTTACATTGACGTAGCCTTGTTCATAGATTGATATTTATATAGATTATAAGTTGATAATTGTTGTGTGATTTATTCGATTACTTTATCATTGAATTGTCTAGCCTCTTGTTTTACTGAATGACATGCGTACGTCCCATTTTATATTGCATATTTTATTATAGCAATGTACATACAACTGCCATTTATTTCAGGAACTCACTGGAGTTGTGAAATCGTCAGCATGATTATCACTGGTAAAGTACAGAATACGACGATTCCGAAGTTAGCGGCTATGATTGAGGCGGCGTCACCGGAAGACATTGAAAAACTTCCATCTCCACGTCTCATCAACTCACACATGCACTTCCCTCGGTTGCCAAAACAGGTAAATTTGAAGCTTAGCTATAAACAACAAAAGACACATTGTGAGTATATATGGAGCCATTCTCATGAAACGTTATACATACTGAGTTGTATTATTACATTGTAGACATATACTCATGAAAATGTAAACAATTTTATTATTCTCAAACGCTATGATATCTTGATAATGGGATAAGTAGGTCAAAGGTCAACTCATGGTGAACTGGACTGTCGTCCTTGAATGCTGCTTTTCCTGTTCGATTTTTATATCTATTTTTACTTGACATTTAACATGCGTTTTTTCTATATATTTCAAGATTTTCATATTTACAAATGATTCATGCGTGATCTAGAGGTTAGCAAGGTCACAGAGAACATGCAGATGATTTCGATCGAGTTTTACATGGCATTTGTACAAGAAAATGTAAAATAATACTCCATACGAGGTTATTCCGATGCCTATTTTTATTCAGTTTGTTGGCTGGGAAATAACTTTAGTGCTGCGATGTTTTCTTCAGTTGATATATAAAGGTTCTTTGGTATCGTTATCCCTCGCCAAAAATTGGTGAGGGCTATACTGTTTTGTACTTTTCCGTGCGTTAGTGCCTCCGTTCGTCCGTCCGTCGTTTTCACTCATATTTTCAAAATGCTTTCACGAATTACTTTAATATTTTATTGGTATAGTGTTTAAGAGATTATTACTTCTAAATTCGCGTATGCACTCCCTGTTGTATATGTATAAGATGACAGTTAAAGAAAGTAGTACTCGTCAGTTCATGTTTGCATTCCATGTTTTTCAGGTACAAGATGACAGTTAAAAAAAGTAGTACACTTCA
The DNA here is from genome assembly GCA_037043455.1 of Cyrtodaria siliqua. Classification (NCBI taxonomy): domain Eukaryota; kingdom Metazoa; phylum Mollusca; class Bivalvia; order Adapedonta; family Hiatellidae; genus Cyrtodaria; species Cyrtodaria siliqua. The sequence goes on along the minus strand of JAWPHD010020106.1, from coordinate 1,134 downwards.
ATTCATATATGCACTCAATGTTTTACAGGTACAAGAGGGCAGTTAAAGAAAGTAGTTCTCGTCAATTCATATATGCACTCCATGTTTTACACGTACAAGAGGGCAGTTAAAGAAAGTAGTACTCGTCAATTCATGTATGCATTCCATGTTTTACAGGTACAAGAGGTCAGTTAAAGAAAGTAGTACTCGTCAATTCATGTATGCACTCCATGTTTTACAGGTACAGGAGGTCAGTTAAAGAAAGTAGTACTCGTCAATTCATGTATGCATTCCATGTTTTACAGGTACAAGAGGTCAGTTAAAGAAAGTAGTACTCGTCAATTCATATATGCACTCCATGTTTTACAGGTACAGGAGGTCAGTTAAAGAAAGTAGTACTCGTCAATTCATGTATGCATTCCATGTTTTACAGGTAGAAGAGGTCAGTTAAAGAAAGTAGTACTCGTCAGTTCATATTTGCACTCCATGTTTTACAGGTACAGGAGGTCAGTTAAAGAAAGTAGTACTCGTCAATTAATATATGCGCTCCATGATTTACAGGTACAGGAGGGCAGTTTAATAAAGTAGTACTCGTCAATTCATATATGCGCTCCATCTTTTACAGGTACAGGAGGTCTGTTAAAGAAAGTAGTACTCGTCAATTCATATATGCACTCCATATTTTACAGGTACAGGAGGTCAGTTAAAGAAAGTAGTACTCGTCAATTCATATATGCACTCCATGTTTTACAGGTACAAGAGGGCAGTTAAAGAAAGTAGTACTCGTCAATTGATATATGCACTCCCTGTTTTACAGTTACAGGAGGTCAGTTAAAGAAAATATTACTTGTCAATTCATGTATGCACTCCCTGTGTTACAGGTACAAGATGGCTGTTTAAGAAAGTATTACTTAACAATTCATGTACTAGTATTTGCACTCCCTGTTTTACAGGTACAAGAGGACAGCTAAACAAAGAAATATAAAAAGATCGGACAAGTTTTACTTCTCAGTACATGTATGCACTGCCTGTTTTACAGGTACAAGACGGAAAATGTAAGATAGTGCTACTTGCAAGGAACCCCAAAGATGTATTCTGGTCCATGTATAAACATCATACGGGCCTGCGTTTTTTCGACTATAAAGGAAAATGGGA
>JAWPHD010020105.1:0-33092 GCA_037043455.1 Cyrtodaria siliqua | reverse complement strand
GATATGAGGGTAAACAGTCTATGAATTACGGGAAAATTACGCACTTTCGCCCCGGCTAAAGTGGCTGCTGTCATACCTTGTACGTAATATAGTTTGTTGACAAAATTTTCGACTTTTTGGAGGAGACTTTTCAGAACTTCTCAAGCAGTTTTTCGGATAGCTTGTGTCTTTGGTCAAACTAATTTACAGAGCTTTTATTGATAACAACCTGGCACCTATGCCAAATTGCTGAACGATGGAGAAATACACAAAAGACACCACACAGTTCAGAACTATATGATATAGAGCGTTGCAGGTAAGCTATTATTGTATGTACTAACCCAACATACTCACCACATACATGTCTGAGAATGGTTATGTGGACATGTCAACACATAATCCGAGACTTTTCTGACCTTACCAGCCCTTTTTTACGATTTTGATATGTAATCTGGCTGAGTACATCTTGGTTTTAAGTCAATATATCTAAGACAGTATGCATTGAATTAACATTTCAAGCATCTAAAGTGATTATCAATATATTTATTTACCTATCTGAACCGAAATAGCTGTTATATTAATCGTTTTAAAGTTGTAACCCTTTTCAGACGAAGTTAAAAAATATTAAATTTCCTACATGTGTTATTATTCAGGTCAAGCGTCACATGATCGTGACCGGTGCAGTGATAAATATTTCCCGCAAAATTAAGACAATTTCAAAATTGCGACCAACTTTTCCTTTTGACACTCGCAATTCTCTGAAGAACATCCAATTGTTTATCTTTAAGTTTTAAATCCTAATTATACTCCGTGAGAAGTTTGTTCCACTACTTAAATCCCTCCTTGTTGTCAGTTGATACACGTGGTTGATAGTGGAATTATTTGATGAGGGGACACAATCTCTCCCAGAGGCCATTACATTGACCTCTGTCAACGTCTAAGAAAGTAGTCTGCGATCACATGATAATTTGTCACATGACCATTGCTGAAATATAAAAATAGCAACAGAACTTCAACACCGTGACACCACCGGCTGTGTAAACAATCGAAAGAAACACGACTTATTATCTACATTTTGATATATAGTATAGGTTAGTACTTTAATGTAAGCTATGTGATATTGGAAAGTGCTGGTAAGCAAATCGCTGCACTGTTACGCTATGGGGACGATTTGGTGGTGCCTATTTTAAAGTTTTGACGGCGGAGTTATATGCCAAAGTACAAACCTTTATTCTACTGCAATATAATCCTGAGCATAATATACTGTATATTTAAAGCATTCAATTTAATTAATATGCAAAATGACAATATGGCGGATACAGTAAATAAAATTGTACTTCAAAACATAACTGTTTTATTGTGTCACTACAATCGATAAAGGTGCAAATTATCATTACAACTTGGTATAATAAACATTAATTGACCGCAAACATTGTTAACAAGTGCAGGACTGTGTGTTTTTAGTAATCCCCACGTTTTCACTATATGAGTTCCTCTGACCCAAATAAGCCACAAAAAAAGAAAGAAATAGGGTCAGAGAAGGCCTTTCTGGCTGTGTTGAAGATACCACTCATTAGAGAGGCGAAGATCCATAATAAATGCGGCGAACGCAAGGCTCCATTTCACACCAGCTGATTAAAATTGCTCTGAATCATAACAATATAACATGGGAAGAAGCTGATCTAGGGATAATTAAGTGGCATTTCTCCGTGATATTGTTTGTAATTGGAATGAACCTCATGTAACATGAAGCTGAACAGGAAACTACCAGGAGCACAAATACAGCAACTGGAACACGACTTCCAGGAAACATGGGCTTCTTGGATGATCTAACAATTTCCACAGAGAGACATGCACGGTGGATCTGCAGGCTTTATGTGGCACGGGGATGCCACAACAGAGATGGCAACGACATGAGAAGAGCGTAATCGAACAAGAAACAAAGGGCACAAATACAGGAAGTGTAACACGAATTCAGGATCTTCTTGGATGATCTCACGATTTCCACAGAGAGCCATATCCATGCATGGTGGATTATGCAGGCTTTAGATGGGACAGTAACCTGGGCAAGGATGAGATTCAAAACGAAGAATTCACGATGCATGGTAATTGGCAAAGGACGAGTCACAACGAAATTCCCTCTGTTAATCCAGGGTGAGGAAATTCCATATATTGTTGACAGACCTATCAAGTCCTCAGGCAAATGGTTTGATGCAAGTCTCAAAGACCAGATCTGACCACTTACGCTCTACGAGATTCCAAGGATTGGATTATACGGGAAATATATAGCGTTGCAACTACCTCTTCTGTTGTTGAAGAGTTCAAGGTTACCAACACGCGTCTGGTGTTGACACTACGGGAGTCTACAATGAGCCAAAATAGAAGCAAGACCAGATAGTAAGTGGTCAGTCAGCCAAACAGTTGAGCAGACAGAACGGCTTCAAGGCAAGTTAGAACTGCTAAAGAGGACACTAGGAAAATGAAGGCTATCCAATTATGTCTTCAAGAGCCATGAACAAGATTGACTGTTCCAGATAGGACGCTATCCTATAGTGACATATGTAAGTATGAACCACGGCGCTTGCAATTTATATTTCGATCAGTTTTATGACCAACTTGGATCACCAGCAAATCTCTACCGATGGAAGCCTGTTGACGATCCAGTGTGCCTACTACGTGATCAAAGGAGGGCCCTTGTTCATATTCTTTCTGCATGCCACATCGCCTTAGCACAATGACACTACCGGTGGAGACCTGACACTGTACTCCGGAAAATGGGAGAAATCCTTGAAAGGGAGAGGGAAAGAAGAGAAACAATCAGACAACAGGCCGCATCTTTGAAAGCTGGGGAGAAGGCACAAAGAGACAGATACATAGTGTACTACCACCACTCGACCTCCCCCACCCCCACCAAGTAGTCCAAACTAGTTCCCATGGTTTGGTTGGAAGAGAAGGAATATTGCAATTGTTCGACTAGAAAAGACAACTAAAAAAGCTGGCTCTGGAGCAATCGAGATCGAACTATCTATACTTGGTACGGTGTTCCGTTAGAGCCATCATATTATCGGTCTGTCGACCTGTAAACTCGATAACACGACAAGCCTAATACGATGGCTATAACGGAACACCGTAACTTGGCGTGTCACCAAGCACTTTTGACTAATATCGGTGTCGTCCCCTCCGTCCGTCAAGGTGTGAAAGTATCGGCCTTACCACCGCGTATTACCATGAGAAATTACTTCAACCTCGTGAAAAATCCTCATCAAGACCGGGGAAAATTCGTTGCAGATCGAGGGAATCAATGCTTTGTCAAAACACCGGACCATTGCATCCCAATCACTTTTTTTTAGACTTGCCCCAACCCCGACCGCCCGCCCACAAGCATGTGTATAAGAAGGGCTAGGCCTAACCACCATATATTTCAAACACGTGCTTCCAGAGGAGGGGCCCACCCGACGACTTTCATTGCCGAGGATTCTGTCTCTCGTGCGGGTTCTTCAGAGTTTATTCTTTCTCACTGGCACCATCACAAGTGTAGACACGAGGAGTATGGGGTGAATAAACACAAAGGTACGTTCAAGGACCAAGAAAACCGGTTATCAACTAACGAATGTATGAGCAAAACATCAATTTATAGAAATGTCTAATTATGTAGAATAAAGTATTTGATTTAAAAAATATATATAATAATAAGCCAAACAAATGTCATTTTTTATAAATGAAATCTGCAACAAAACACAAAACAAGAGGGTCAATGTATTTGTTTGTTCGTCTGGTGTTTGTATGGTGTTTGTATGGTGTTTTTAATGGTGTTTGTACGGTGTTTGTACGGCGTTCGTTGTTTGTAAGGTGTTTGTACGGTGTTTGTACGTCATTTTCAACACATGTAAGGTTATATATGACGGTCGATTTTTTGAGGTGCACTTTTCCTGGGTAGAACCAGTACTGTACACCTCCCGCCATTCGTAAAAATCGAAACTTCTTTACTTACAAGTCGAGCTCCCAGTTGGATTCGAACCCGCAGCGGTGAGAGGCGAAGGTTTACAACGCAACAACGTTAACCATTCGGCCACGGATATGCTTACAAGACAAGAGGTTCAAACGACCCCCAACTGACCCTGAATCACTCACATGGTGACCTTGTCAGTTGCAACAGTAATACAAATGGGTCAGATAAATGAGATCTAGTAAGTTGAGAGAAGATTTGTTATATCTTTACGTCAAACTGTGACCCATAGGCAAGCTCAAATGTAACCCCAGGATCACCATTCAAACAAACTTGGCAGAGAATCATACGTTTATAATGCAACATGCAAAGTATCTGAACTCTAGCGATTGTTCTTTCGTAGTCATTTTTAAGATTTCCCAATAAAACTGACACCCACGGGATGTGGCCACAATTGACCCTATGGTCAGTATTTTATCAAACTTAAAAGTTGATCGTATGCTTATGCTGCATGCAGTATATGAGAGGTATTTATGCCTTGTGGTTTCGGAGAAGAAGATTGTTCAAGTGTTTCCCTATACAAATAATAAATATAAAACATGTGACCACTGGGCGGTCCCAACTTCAACCCCAGGATCACTATTGGAACGAAAGTGGTATAGGGCCATATATTTATGCTACCTACAAAACAGTATACCTCTAGCCCTTGTAGTTTCTGAGAAAAAGACTTTTATAAAGATGCTTCTATATAGCTCATGTTAAACTGTGACCCCCAGGCGGGTACCAGATTTAACCCCAGGGTCACAATTTGAACACACTTGGAAAAAGACGGTAAGTTTATGGTACATGCAATATTTGAGAACCCTATAACTAGTGGTGTTCAAAAAAGAGGAATATTCCCTAACTATAAAAGTATATGTAAAATATGCAATATCTCTATTTACAAACTTTCAACTCCCTCGGGTGCGGTTATTTTTTACCCCGAGAACTTCATTTGAAGGGTTGGCAATCATGATCTTAAGGCCAATGGTTTTCATATTTGTTAAAATGAGGTCATCCAGGATGGCCGCCATTGTCATAAAAGGTCGAAGCCTTAATTTAAAAAATATTGCCTCCTTGACCTTATGGTTACAATTATAAAAAAAAACGTTGGCCTACGCATCATACGTATATGTGAAATTGGTCAAAATTGACAAAGCGATTTCAGAGGTTTCGTCTACAGCAATCTTGATGGTTCATCTTTTCAGATGACGGAAAATAATCGGCGGATTCAACGTTATTTTAATGTAAGAGTTGGTTCCCTTATTACATTGCCAAATCCAGGCGCACCCTGACGCATTAAAGTCTTCGACTTTACAACTTAAGTACCCCGACATGTTCACAACCTCATCTTTACGGCACAGATATAGCATGAGATACAATGCCTTGTTCACAATCTCATATTTACAACACACGTATAACATGAAGTACTCTGACTTGTTCACAATTCCATCTTTATTACACAGGTATAAAAAGAAGTACTCCGACTTGTTCACAATTCTATCTTTACAACACAGATATAACATGAAGTACTCTGACATGTTCACAATCCCATCTTTACAACATATGTATAACATGAAGTACTCTGACTTGTTCACAACCCCATCTTTATAACACAGATATAACATGAAGTACTCTGACTTGTTCACAACCCCGTCTTTATAACACAGATATAACATGAAGTACTCTGACTTGTTCACAATCCCATCTTTGCAACACATGTATAATATGAAGTATTCTGACTTGTTCACAACCCATATTTACAACACGGGTATATCATCAAGTACCCTGTCATGTTCACAACCACATATTTACAACACAGGTATAAGATGAAATACCCTGACTTGTTCACAATCCCATATTTACAACACAGGTATAACGTGAAGTACTCTGACTTGTTCACATCCCCATATTTACAACACAGGTATAACATGAAGTAATCTGACTCGCTCACATCCCCGTATTTACAACACAGGTATAAGATGAAGTACTCTGACTTGTTCACAATCCCATATTTATAATACAGGTATACCATGAAGGAATCTGACTTGTTCACAACCCCATCTTTACAACACCTATATAACATGAAGTACTCTGCCTTGTTCACAATCTCATACTTCCAATACAGGTAGAAGATAAAGAACTCAGACTTGTTCACAACCCCATCTTTACAACACAGATATAACGTGAAATACTCTGACTTGTTCACATCCCCGTATTTACAACACATGTATAAGACGAAGTACTTGTTCACAATCCCATATTTACCACAAAGACCATATAACATGAAGTACTCTGCCTTATTCACATTCCCATATTTACAACATATGTATAAAATGAAGTACTCCGACTTGTTCACAACCACATGTTAACCACACAGGTATAATATGCAGTATTCTGACTTGTTCACAATCTCATGTTTACAACACACGTATAACATGGAGTACCCTCACTTGTTCACAATCCCATCTTTACAACACAGGTATAACATCAAGTACACTGACATGTTCACAACCCCATCTTTACAACACAGATATAACATGAGGTTCTCTGACTTGTTCACAATCCCATATTTACAACACCCGTATAACATGAGGTACTCTGCTTTGTTCACAACCCCATTTTTAAAACACAGTGGTACAGTAACATAAAGTACTCTGACTTGTTTACAATCCCATACTTACAACACAGGTATAAGATGAAGTTATCTGACTAGTTCACAAACCCATCTTTACAACACATGTATAACATGAAGTACTCTGACTTGTTCACAAACCCATATATACAACACAGGTATAAGAGGAAGTACTCTGACTTGTTTACAATTCCATATTTACAACACAGGTATACGATGAAGTACTCCGACTTGTTCACAATCCCATATTTATAATACAGGTATAACATGAAGTACCCTGCCTTGTTCACAAACCCATCTTTACAACACAGGTATAAGATAAAGAACACTGACTTGTTCACAACCCCACGTTTACAACACCGATATAACATGAAGTTCTCTGACTTGTTCACAATACCATATTTACAAGACAGGTATAACATGAAGTACTCCAACTTGTTCACAACCCCATATTTACAACACATACATAAAATGAAGTACTTCGACTTGTTCGCAACCTCATATTTCGAAACATGTATAACATGAAGTACTTTGAGATGTCCACAAACCCATATTTAAAACGCAGGTATAACAAGAAGTTCCCTGACTGGTTCACAAACCCATATTTACAACACAAGTATAGCTGGAAGTAATCTAACTTGTTCACAACGCCTTCAATAAAACACAGCTATAACATGAAGTTCTCCGACTTGTTCATAACCCCATATTTACAACACCGGTATAACATGAAGTACTCTGACTTGTTCACAACCCCTTCTACAAAACACAGGTATAACATGAAGTACTCTGACTTGCTCACAAACTCATCTTTACACACAGGTGTAACATGAAGTACTCTGACTTGTTCACAACCCCATCTTTACAACATCGGTATAACATGAAGTACTCTGACTTGCTCACAAACTCATCTTTACAACACAAGCGTAACATGAAGTACTCTGACTTGTTCACAACCCCATCTTTACAACACCGGTATAACATGAAGTACTCTGACTTGTTCACAACCCTTCTACAAAACACAGGTATAACATGAAGTACTCTGACTTGCTCAAAAACTCATCTTTACAACACAGGTAAAAAATGAAGTACTCCGACTTGTTCACAACCCCTTCTACAAAACACAGGTATAACATGAAGTACTCTGACTTGTTCACAATCTCTTCTGCAAAACACAGGTATAACATGAAGTACTCCGACTTGCCCACAAACTCATCTTTACAACACAGGTATAACATGAAGTACTCAGACTTGTTCTCAATCCCATCTTTATAACACATGTATAACATGAAGTACTTCGACTTTGTTCACAATCTCATCTTTACAACACATGTATAAAATGAAGTACTCCGACTTGTTCACAACAAATATTTACAAAACGGGTATATCATCAAGCACCCTGACATGTTCACAACCCCATCTTTACAATACAGATATAACATGAAGTACTCTGACTTGTTCACAATCCGATCTTTACAAAACATGTATAACATGAAGTACTCCTGACTTGTTCACGGAGCACCCTGACATGTTCACAACCCCATCTTTACAACACAGATATAACATGAAGTACTCTGACTTGTTCACAACCCATATTTACAACACTGTTATATCATCAAGTACCCTGACATGTTTTTACAACCCCACATTTACAACACAGGTATAAGATGAAGTACTCTGACTTGTTCAAAATCCCATATTTACAACACAGGTATAACATGAAGTACTCTTGACTTGTTCACAAACCCATCTTTACAACACATGTATAACATAAAGTACTCTGACTTGTTCACAAACCCATCTTTACAACACAGGTACCAGATGAAGTACTCTGACTTGTTCACATCCCCGTATTTACAACACAGGTATAAGATGAAGTACTCTGCCTTGTTCACAATCCCATATTTACAACATATGTATAAAATGAACTACTCCGACTTATTCACAACCTCATTTTTACCACCAGGTATAATATGCAGTATTATGGCTTGTTCACAATCCCATCTTTAAAACACACGTATAACATGGAGAACCTTCACTTGTTCACAATCCCATCTTTACAACACATGTATAACATGAAGTACTCTGACTTGTTTACAGCACAAGTATATCATCAAGTACACTGACATGTTCACAACCCCATCTTTACAACACAGATATAACATGAGGTTCTCTGATTTGTTCACAATCCATATTTACAACACCCGTATAACATGAGGTATTCTGCTTTGTTCACAACCCCATTTTTCAAACACAGTTGTACAGTAACATAAAGTACCCTGACTTGTTTTAATCACATATTTACAACACAGGTATAAGATGAAGTACTCTGACTTGTTCACAATCTCAACTTTACAACACAGGTGTAACATGAAGTACTCCGACTTGCTCACAAACCATCTTTACAACACAGATATAACATGAAGTACTCTGACTTGTTCACATCCCCATATTTACAACACAGGTAAAAGATGAAGTACTCTGACTTGTTTACAATCTCATATTTACAACACATGTTTACGACGAAATACTCTGACTTGTTGAAGTACTCTGGCTTGTCCTCAATACCATCTTTACAACACAACATGAAGTACTCTGACTTGTTCACAACGACATATTTACAACACAAGTATCACATAAAGTACCCTGGCTTGTTCATAACCCCATATTTACAACACATGCATAGCATGACGTACTCTGACTTGTTCACAAAACCATATTTATAATACAGGTATAACATGACGTACTCTGCCTTGTTCACAACCGATATTTCCAATACAGGTACAAGATAAAGAATTCTGACTTGTTCACACCCCGTCTTTACAAGATTAGATATAACGTTAAGTACACTGACTTGTTTACAACACCATATTTACAACACATGTATAACATCAAGTACCCTGACTTGTTCACAACCTAATCTTTACAACACAGATATAACCAAACACAGATATAACATGGAGTACACTGACTTGTTCGAACACCATCTTTACAACACAGATATAACATGAAGTACTCTGACTTGTTCACAACCCCATATTTACAACACATGTATAACATCAAGTACCCTGTAATGTTCACAACCACATATTTAAAACACAGGTATAAGATGAAGTACCCTGACGTGTTCACAATCCCATATTTACAACACAGGTATAGGATGAAGTACCCTGTCATGTTAACAACCCCATATTTACAACACAGGTATAAGATGAAGAACCCTGTCATGTTCAAAACCCCATAGTTACAACACAGGTATAAGATGAAGTACCCTGACTTGTTCACAATCCCATATTTACAACACATGTATAACATCAAGTACCCTGTCATGTTCACAACCCCATATTTACAACACAGGTATAAAATGAAGTACTCTGACTTGTTCACAAACTCATCTTTACAACACAGGTATAACATGAAATACTCTGACTTGTTCACATCCCCGTATTTACAACACAGGTATAAGATGAAGTACTTGTTCACAATCCCATTTTTACCACAAAGACCATATGTCATTGTTCACAATCCCAAATTTACAACATACGTATAAAATGAAGTACTCCGACTTGTTCACAACCCCATTTTAACCACACAGGTATAATATGCAGTATTCTGACTTGTTCACAATCCCATCTTTACAACATACGTATAACATGGAGTATCTTCACTTGTTTACAATCCCATCTTTACAACACATGTATAAAATAAAGTATTGTTTACAACCCATATTTACAACACAAGTATATCATCAAGTACACTGACATGTTCACAACCCGATCTTTACAACACAGGTATAACATGAAGTACTCTGACTTGTTCACAAACCCGTCTTTACAACACAGGTACAAGAATACAAGATAAAGAACACTGACTTGTTCACAACCCCACCTTTACAACACCGATATACCATGAAATACTCTGACTTGTTCACAATACCATATGTACAAAACAGGTATAACATGAAGTACTCTGACTTGTTCACAAACCCGTCTTTACAACACAGGTACAAGAATACAGGATAAAGAACACTGACTTGTTCACAACCCCACCTTTACAACACCGATATACCATGAAATACTCTGACTTGTTCACAATACCATATGTACAAAACAGGTATAACATGAAGTACTTTGACTTGTTCACAAACCCGTCTTTACAACACAGGTACAAGAATACAAGATAAAGTACTCTGACTTGTTCACAATCCCATATTTACAAAACACGTATAACATTAAGTACTTTGACTTGTTCAAAAACCCATATTTACAACACAGGTATAGCATGAAGTACTCTGACATGTTCACAACCCACCCTTTACACCATGGGTATGACATGAAGTACTCTGACTGGTTCACAAACTTATCTTTACAACACATGTATAACATTAAGTACTCTGATTTGTTCACAACCTCATATTTATAACACATATATAACATGAAGTACTCCGACTTGTTCACAACCCCATATTTACAACACATATATAACATGAAGTACTCCGACTTGTTCACTACCCCATATTTACAACAGATACATAAAATGAAGTACTCCGACTTGTTCACAACCTCATATTTATAACACATATATAACATGAAGTATTCCGACTTGTTCACTACCCCATATTTACAACAGATACATAAAATGAAGTACTCCGACTTGTTCACAACCTCATATTTTTAACACATATATAACATGAAGTACTCCGACTTGTTCACTACCCCATATTTACAACAGATACATAAAATGAAGTACTCCGACTTGTTCACAACCTCATATTTATAACACATATATAACATGAAGTACTCCGACTTGTTCACTACCCCATATTTACAACAGATACATAAAATGAAGTACTCCGACTTGTTCACAACCTCATATTTATAACACATATATAACATGAAGTACTCCGACTTGTTCACTACCCCATATTTACAACAGATACATAAAATGAAGTACTCCGACTTGTTCACAACCTCATATTTATAACAAATATATAACATGAAGTACTCCGACTTGTTCACTACCCCATATTTACAACAGATACATAAAATGAAGTACTCCGACTTGTTCACAACCTCATATTTATAACACATATATAACATGAAGTACTCCGACTTGTTCACTACCCCATATTTACAACAGATACATAAAATGAAGTACTCCGACTTGTTCACAACCTCATATTTACAACAGATACATAAAATGAAGTACTCCGACTTGTTCACTACCCCATAGTTACAACAGATACATAAAATGAAGTACTCCGACTTGTTCACAAACACATATTTACAACACAGGTATAACAAAAAGTACTCTGACTGGTTCACAAACCGTTCTTTACAAAACGGGTATATCATCAAGCACCCTGACATGTTCACAACCCCATCGTTACAATACAGATATAACATGAAGTACTCTGACTTGTTCACAATCCCATCTTTACAAAACATGTATAACATGTAGTACTCCGACTTTTTCACACACCCATCTTTACAACACATGCATAACATGAAGTACTCCGACTTTTTCACAACAAATATTTACAAAACGGGTATATCATTAAGCATCCTGACATGTTCACAACCCCATCTTTATAATACAGATATAACATGAAGTACTCTGACTTGTTCACAATCCCATCTTTACAAAACATGTATAACATGTAGTACTCCGACTTTTTCACACACCCATCTTTACAACACATACATAACATGAAGTACTCCGACTTGTTCACAACAAATATTTACAAAACGGGTATATCATCAAGCACCCTGACATGTTCACAACCTCATCTTTTCAACACAGATATAACATGAAGTACTCTGACTTATTCACATTCCCATCTTTACAACACATGTATAAAATGAAGTACTCCGACTTGTTCACAGCCCCATCTTTACAACACCGGTATAACATGAAGTACTCTGACTTGTTCACAACCCCATCTTTACAACACCGGTATAACATGAAGTACTCTGACTTGTTCACAACCCCATCTTTACAACACCGGTATAACATGAAGTACTCTGACTTTTTCACACACCCATCTTTACAACACATACATAACATGAAGTACTCCGACTTGTTCAAAACAAATATTTACAAAACGGGTATATCATCAAGCACCCTGACATGTTCACAACCTCATCTTTACAACACAGATATAACATGAAGTACTCTGACTTGTTCACAACCCATATTTACAATACGGGTATATCATCAAGTACCCTGACATGTTCACAACCCCACATTTATAACACAGGTATAAGATAAAGTACTCTGACTTGCTCACAAACCCATCTTTACAACACAGGTATAGCATGAAGTAATCTAACTTGTTCACAACCCCTTCTACAAAACACAGGTATAACATGAAGTACTCCGACTTGTTCACTACCCTATATTTACAACACATATATACCATGAGGTACTCCGACTTGTTCGCAACCTCATATTTACAAAACATGTATAACATGAAGTACTTTGAGATGTTCACAAACACATATTTACAACACAGGTATAACAAAAAGTACTCTGACTGGTTCACAAACCCATCTTTACAACACAGGTATAGCATGAAGTAATCTAACTTGTTCACAACGCCTTCTATAAAACACAGCTATAACATGAAGTTCTCCGACTTGTTCACAATCTCTTATACAAAACACCGGTATAACATGAAATACGCTGACTTGCTCACAAACTCATCTTTACAACACAGGTGTAACATGAAGTACTCTGTCTTGTTCACAACCCCATCTTTACAACACATGTATAAAATGAAGTACTCTGACTTGTTCACAACCCTTCTACAAAACACAGGTATAACGTGAAGTACTCTGATTTGCTCACAAACTCATCTTTACAACACAGGTGTAACATGAAGTACTCTGACTTGTTCACAACCCCATATTTACAACACATGTATAAAATGAAGTACTCTGACTTGTTCACAACCCTTCTACAAAACACAGGTATAACATGAAGTACTCTGACTTGCTCACAACCCCGTCTTTACAACATAGGTATAACATGAAGTACTCCGACTTGTTCTCATTCCCATATTTAAAACACATGTATAACATGAAGTACTCCGACTTTGTTCACAATCCCATCTTTACAACACAGGTGTAACATGAAGTACTCCGACTTTGTTCACAATCCCATATTTACAACACAGGTGTAACATGAAGTACTCCGACTTTGTTCACAATCCCATATTTACAACACAGGTGTAACATGAAGTACTCCGACTTTGTTCACAATCCCATCTTTACAACACAGGTGTAACATGAAGTACTCTGACTTGTTTACAACCCCAACTTTACTACACCGGTATAACATGAAGTACTTTGACTTGTTCACAACCCCATCTTTACAACACCGGTATAACATGAAGTACTCTGACTTGCTCACAAACTCATCTTTACAACATAGGTATAACATGAAGTACTCCGACTTGTTCTCAATCCCATCTTTACAACACATGTATAACAGGAAGTACTCTGACTTGTTCATAACCCTTCTACAAAACACAGGTATAACATGAAGTACTCTGACTTGCTCACAAACTCATCTTTACAACACATACATAACATGAAGTACTCCGACTTTTTCACAACAAATATTTACAAAACGGGTATATCATCAAGCACCCTGACATGTTCACAACCTCATCTTTACAACACATACATAACATGAAGTACTCCGACTTGTTCACAACAAATATTTACAAAACGGGTATATCATCAAGCACCCTGACATGTTCACAACCTCATCTTTACAACACAGGTATAACATGAAGTACTCTGACTTGTTCACAACCCCATCTTTACAACACCGGTATAACATGAAGTACTCTGACTTGTTCACAACCCCATCTTTACAACACCGGTATAACATGAAGTACTCTGACTTTTTCACACACCCATCTATACAACACATACATAACATGAAGTACTCCGACTTGTTCACAACAAATATTTACAAAACGGGTATATCATCAAGCACCCTGACATGTTCACAACCTCATCTTTACAACACAGATATAACATGAAGTACTCTGACTTGTTCACAACCCATATTTACAATACGGGTATATCATCAAGTACCCTGACATGTTCACAACCCCACATTTACAACACAGGTATAAGATAAAGTACTCTGACTTGCTCACAAACTCATCTTTACAACACATGTATAACATGAAGTACTCCGACTTTGTTCACAATCCCATCTTTACAAAACATGTATAACATGAAGTACTTTGAGATGTTCACAAACACATATTTACAACACAGGTATAACAAAAAGTACTCTGACTGGTTCACAAACCCATCTTTACAACACAGGTATAGCATGAAGTAATCTAACTTGTTCACAACGCCTTCTATAAAACACAGCTATAACATGAAGTTCTCTGACTTGTTCACAATCTCTTCTACAAAACACAGGTATAACATGAAGTACTCCGACTTGTTCACTACCCTATATTTACAACACATATATACCATGAGGTACTCCGACTTGTTCGCAACCTCATATTTACAAAACATGTATAACATGAAGTACTTTGAGATGTTCACAAACACATATTTACAACACAGGTATAACAAAAAGTACTCTGACTGGTTCACAAACCCATCTTTACAACACAGGTATAGCATGAAGTAATCTAACTTGTTCACAACGCCTTCTATAAAACACAGCTATAACATGAAGTTCTCTGACTTGTTCACAATCTCTTCTACAAAACACCGGTATAACATGAAATACTCTGACTTGCTCACAAACTCATCTTTACAACACAGGTGTAACATGAAGTACTCTGACTTGTTCACAACCCCATCTTTACAACACATGTATAAAATGAAGTACTCTGATTTGTTCACAACCCTTCTACAAAACACAGGTATGACATGAAGTACTCTGACTTGCTCACAAACTCATCTTTACAACACAGGTGTAACATGAAGTACTCTGACTTGTTCACAACCGCATCTTTACAACACATGTATAAAATGAAGTACTCTGACTTGTTCACCTTCCTTCTACAAAACACAGGTATGACATGAAGTACTCTGACTTGCTCACAAACTCATCTTTACAACACAGGTGTAACATGAAGTACTCTGACTTGTTCACAACCGCATCTTTACAACACATGTGTACAATGAAGTACTCTGACTTGTTCACAACCCCATCTTTACAACACATGTATAAAATGAAGTACTCTGACTTGTTCACCTTCCTTCTACAAAACACAGGTATGACATGAAGTACTCTGACTTGCTCACAAACTCATCTTTACAACACAGGTGTAACATGAAGTACTCTGACTTGTTCACAACCGCATCTTTACAACACATGTATACAATGAAGTACTCTGACTTGTTCACAACCCTTCTACAAAACACAGGTATAACATGAAGTACTCTGACTTGCTCACAAACTCATCTTTACAACACAGATGTAACATGAAGTACTCTGACTTGTTCACAACCCCATCTTTACAACACCGGTATAACATGAAGTACTCTGACTTGTTCACAACCCTTCTACAAAACACAGGTATAACATGAAGTACTCTGACTTGCTCACAAACTCATCTTTACAACACAGGTATAACATGAAGTACTCTGACTTATTCACAATCCCATCTTTACAACACATGTATAACATGAAGTACTCCGACTTGTTCACTTACCCATCTTTACAACACATGCATAACATGAAGTACACCGACTTGTTCACAGCAAATATTTACAAAACGGGTATATCATCAAGCACCCTGACATGTTCACAACCTCATCTTTACAACACAGATATAACATGAAGTACTCTGACTTGTTCACAACCCATATTTACAATACGGGTATATCATCAAGTACCCTGAGATGTTCACAACCCCACATTTACAACACAGGTATAAGATGAAGTACTCTGACTTGTTCACAATCCTATATTTACAACACAGGTATAACATGAAGTACTCTTGACTTGTTCACATCCCCATATTTACAACACAGGTATAACATGAAGTACTCTGACTTGTTCACAATCCTATATTTACAACACAGGTATAACATGAAGTACTCTTGACTTGTTCACATCCCCATATTTACAACACAGGTATAACATGAAGTACTCTGACTTGTTCACATCCCCATATTTACAACACAGGTATAACATGAAGTACTCTTGACTTGTTCACATCCCCATATTTACAATACAGGTATAACATGAAGTACGCTGCCTTGTTCACAAACCCATCTTTACAACACATGTACCAGATGAAGTACTCTGACTTGTTCACATCCCCGTATTTACAACACAGGTATAACATAAAGTACTCTGCCTTGTTCAGAAACCCATCTTTACAACACAGGTACCAGATGAAATACTCTGACTTGTTCACAATCCCATTTTTACCACAAAGACCATATATCATGAAGTACTCTGCCTTGTTCAAAATCCCATATTTACAACATACGTATAAAATGAACTACTCCGACTTGTTCACAACCCCATTTTTACCAGGTATAATATGCAGTATTCTGGCTTGTTCACAATCCCATCTTTAAAACACACGTATAACATGGAGTATCCTCACTTGTTCACAATCCCATCTTTACAACACAGGTATAACATGAAGTACTCTGCCTTGTTTACAACCCATATTTACAGCACAAGTATGTCATCAAGTACACTGACATGTTCACAACCCCATCCTTACAACACAGATATAACATGAGGTTCTCTGATTTGTTCACAATCCATATTTACAACACCCGTATATCATGAGGTACTCTGCTTTGTTCACAACCCCATTTTTAAAACACAGTTGTACAGTAACATAAAGTTCCCTGACTTGTTTACAATCCCATATTTACAACACAGGTATAAAAATGAAATACTCTGACTTGTTCACAATCCCATCTTTACAACACAGGTGTAACATGAAGTACTCCGACTTGCTCACAAATCCATCTTTACAACACAGGTATAACATGAAGTACTCTGACTTGTTCCCATCCCCATATTTACAACACAGGTATAAGATGAAGTACTCTGACTTGTTCACAATCCCATATTTACAACAGAGGTATAAGATAAAGTACTCTGACTTGTCCTCAATCCCATCTTTACAACACAACATGAAGTACTCTGACTTGTTCACAACGCCATATTTACAACACAAGTATAACATGAAGTACTCTGACTTGTTCACAACCCCATATTTACAACACATGCATAGCATGACGTACTCTGACTTGTTCACAAACCCATATTTATAATACAAGTATACTATGAAGTACTCTGCATTGTTCACAACCCCATCTTTACAACACAGGTATAACATGACGTATTCTGCCTTGTTCACAACCGATATTTCCAATACAGGTACAAGATAAAGAACTCTGACTTGTTCACACCCCGTCTTTACAAGATTAGATATAACGTTAAGTACACTGACTTGTTAACGACACCATATTTACAACAGATGTATAACATCAAGTACCCTGTCATGTTCACAACCCCATATTTACAACACAGGTATAACATCAAGTACCCTGACTTGTTCACAACCTAATCTTTACAACACAGATATAACCAAACACAGATATAACATGAAGTACTCTGACTTGTTCACAACCCCATATTTACAACACATGCATAGCATGACGTACTCTGACTTGTTCACAAACCCATATTTATAATACAGGTATACCATGAAGTGCTCTGCCTTGTTCACAGCCCCATCTTTACAACACAGGTATAACATGACGTACTCTGCCTTGTTCACAACCGATATTTCCAATACAGGTACAAGATAAAGAACTCTGACTTGTTCACACCCCGTCTTTACAAGATTAGATATAACGTTAAGTACACTGACTTGTTTACAACACCATATTTACAACACATGTATAACATCAAGTACCCTGTCATGTTCACAACCCCATATTTACAACACAGGTATAAGATGAAGTACCCTGACTTGTTCACAACCCAATCTTTACAAGACATATATAACAAACACAGATATAACATGGAGTACTCTGACTTGTTCGAACACCATCTTTACAATACAGATATAACATGAAGTACTCTGACTTGTTCACAACCCATATTTACAACACACGTATAACAAGAAGTACCCTGACTTGTTCACAACCCATCTTTACAACACAGATATAACATGAGGTTCTCTGACTTGTTCACAATCCATATTTACAACACCCGTTTAACATGAGGTACTCTGCTTTGTTCACGACCCCATTTTTAAAACACAGTTTTTCAGTAACATAAAGTACTCTAATTTGTTTACAATCCCATATTTTCAACACAGGTATATGATGAAGTACTCTGACTTGTTCACAATCTCATCTTTACAACACAGATGTGACATGAAGTACTCCGACTTGTTCACAAACCCGTCTTTACAACACAGGTATAAAATGAAGTACTCTGACTTGTTCACAATCCCATATTTACAAATAAGCTGAAGTAATCTGACTTGTCTACAATCACATATTTACAACACAGGTATAAGATGAAGTACTCTGACTTGTTCACATTCCAATATTTACAACACAAGTATAAGATGAAGTACTCTGAATTGTTCACATCCCCATCTTTACAACACAGGTATAACATGAAGTACTCTGACTTGTTCACATTCCAATATTTACAACACAGGTATATGATGAAGTACTCTGACTTGTTTACATCCCCATCTTTACAACAAAGGTATAACATGAAGTACTCCGACTTGTTTACATCCCAATCTTTACAACAAAGGTATAACATGAAGTACTCCGACTTGTTTACATCCCCATCTTTACAACAAAGGTATAACATGAAGTACTCCGACTTGTTTACATCCCCATCTTTACAACAAAGGTATAAGATGAAGTACTCTGACTTGTTTACATCCCCATCTTTACAACAAAGGTATAAGATGAAGTACTCTGACTTGTTTACATCCCCATCTTTACAACAAAGGTATAAGATGAAGTACTCCGACTTGTTTACATCCCCATCTTTACAACAAAGGTATAAGATGAAGTACTCTGACTTGTTTACATCCCCATCTTTACAACAAAGGTATAAGATGAAGTACTCCGACTTGTTTACATCCCCATCTTTACAACAAAGGTATAACATGAAGTACTCCGACTTGTTTACATCCCCATATTTACAACAAAGGTATAAGATGAAGTACTCTGACTTGTTTACATCCCCATCTTTACAACAAAGGTATAAGATGAAGTACTCTGACTTGTTTACATCCCCATCTTTACAACAAAGGTATAACATGAAGTACTCTGACTTGTTTACATCCCCATCTTTACAACAAAGGTATAACATGAAGTACTCTGACTTGTTTACATCCCCATCTTTACAACAAAGGTATAACATGAAGTACTCTGACTTGTTTACATCCCCATCTTTACAACAAAGGTATAACATGAAGTACTCCGACTTGTTTACATCCCCATCTTTACAACAAAGGTATAACATGAAGTACTCTGACTTGTTTACATCCCCATCTTTACAACAAAGGTATAACATGAAGTACTCTGACTTGTTTACATCCCCATCTTTACAACAAAGGTATAACATGAAGTACTCCGACTTGTTTACATCCCCATCTTTACAACAAAGGTATAACATGAAGTACTCTGACTTGTGTACAACCCCATCTTTACACCATAGGTATACTAGTAACTGTTTAAAACATATATGTAGATATAACATTACCAGATTGACCCCATGTGGTTCCAATAGGGCCACTGCTTAATAAGCCTTATCCAGGCATCCCTGCGGATTCATGCTCATTTTTTTTACATTTTTGTCATGTTCATTAAAGGCCTTCAGCATGGTCCGTGTATTGTTTCACGTGCTATTTGAGTGGTGGCAGAAAACAGTTATTGTGTCTCCAACGAAAAACGGAGTGTTTACAAGAGAATTTGCAGTAACTCTGCAAGTGAAAAGATTCATTAAATTGAATGTTATCTTTCGATTGTGTGAAATAATTCGCTCAGATCACAAAAGTAATCTAGTTTAAATAAATATTCCGCTTGCACAAGGAATAGCCAGTTTTGATATGCATTTTCGTGTGAAATTATATCAAATATATATAACAACCATATTAATATTAAGATTTAAAGAGTTAACAAAACAACAACAAAATCTACATGAAAAACGGATATTGCATGCGGCATGTTCCGCGGATACCGCCAGCATATGTTGGACGCACGGCAATTTTGTTCTTGTTTTTAAGAACGCCGCTTCCCGTTGTTTTATTTTCTACATAAATCATTATTAATATATTTCTTGAATGGTTTTAAGCCGTGAAGTTTTGCGTATTTCTAACGCTGATTACATTACACCAGTAATATGACCACATAGAAAAGACAAAGTGAAAAAAACTATTCTGCGTTTCTACTATTCTATTTCTTTAAAAGTTCTTCTAATTTCATTACCGTTTATTTAACTATCAAAATGATGAATTAATAAATCGAGATGCTAAAATGTGGGACTGTTTCACCCCCTTTTGATATACGCAGTATTCAGGGTAAATTTAGGGAGAATTCAGTACCCACGGCCCGGGTACCAGTACCCGCAAGTATTCAGTACGCATAAAAAAACACATTTACATGCATTCAAACTATGTTTTCTATTTTAAAAAAACTGTTGAAATCCACAAAAATCGTCATGATTGACCCCAAAACAGCAGAACGGTGAGATACAACCTTTAATAGAGTTTTAATCGTCCATTTATATCACATCTTCATGAAATCAGACGAATAAATAGCAAATTGGTTAGTTTTCATGAAGAAATTCATGTTAAATAGTATTCAATATTCGGGTCTAAAATAAGTATTTTTTACTCAGCTGTAAATTAGAAAGTATTCAGTACTCGTTGAGTAGGGGGAGGGGGAGTGGGGAAACTCCAACGAATGTAATGCTTGATAAAATACTTTAAACGTGCCATGTACCCTTGATGGCACATGCAGTATCTCTCATGTGCTGTGCTGTGCTGTGAAGCCATATTGCTACAATTCATTTTGGTCAGACGATCAACGTCCCATTACCAGATTAAAATGGCATCTAGTCTGATAGACATTGCCAGCGGCAAGGATTTTTTTCTCCAAGAAGAAGTCACTGTTATCTCTCAAGACTTTCTTGGAGGACTCTCGTAGTGAACGTTGATGATAGAACCCAGAGATCTAAATATCTCTGTAAAAACCGATACTATATGTGGTTCCACATGTTCTCTTGTTGTATTCTGCAGGCAAAATACAACCTTATCGATTGATCACCGGTTTCATCTTCATGACCGGCTCGCGTTCCACATGATTGGACGTGCATGGAGGCTGAAATTATCATGCGGATGACTCACTCTTTATCGACCAGCGCGTTTTCAGGAAGAATGATAATTTTGTCAACAGACTATAGAAAAGTTTAATATTCTATTGCATCTTCTGTGAAATTGTGAACATGTAATATTCTTTTAAAGAGAAATATGTACTGGATTTTATTTTGTGTTATCGTCGCGGAGACGCTGTTGTTTGTATACGGTAAAACACGTTTTGTTTTTCAAATACTGTACATATTGCATAATTTAATTGATGTTTAAAAATAATGTCAGCGTTTATGACTCAGAGTCAGAGGTGAAAAATATCTGAATTATGTATACACTAACTATATTCATTCAAATATATAATATTAGGGGCTACAATTTAAAAGTTTAAAGATAGACCTACTGGAAATAGATACTAACTGATACTAATCGCTGTTTTCGTATCTTTTTTAATTATTTTTTTCCCGAAAGAAATTGGAGGGGGCCAGGGCCCACAGAGCCCACAGAAGGAAAATTTAGTGACATAACCACTTACATAACCTCAAATATCGGTAAATGTTGAATTTAAGATGAAAATGTTTTTGAGTCTCAAAATGCTTCAATTGATAATGAATAATTTTTTATGCATGTACTAAAGTTTTGAGATAATTTGCTCATATTTTTGTTAAAGGGACACATGGCAATCTTGAAGAACTTAGATTAATAATTCAGTATGATTTTGCTTTAAATCTGCTTGCTTACAGTATATGTAAATAAAAGAAAGTAAAATTTGTGAAGTTTTCAATTTGTCGTTATTATTCTACCATAGATTGAAATACATTATTGGCGCAATGTAATCAATAATTGTAAAATGCAAAAAAAAAAAAATTAGGATTGAATAATTATTAATAATGCTTGCAAATATGAAAGTTATGCTGAAAAACTAACATTTTAAAAAAAAAAAAAATCAAAAGATTGCCATGTGTCCCTTTAAAATAGAACTATGAAACATGTAGCCGAATTTCACAAATAATTATAATGCTTATAATTATGTTCCCAGGAGGACAGCCAGTCTATGTATCTAATGGCACCCACATACTCAGCTACTCGAAGGACAACCTGGAAGTCAAGGCAGTCTTGGGACAGGTAAGACTTTTTCCTTCCTTCTGCAACATATGGGGTTGGGTAGGGTGTGGGGGGAGGGTTGGGGCAAGGGTTATTCACCTATGTAAGCTGGAAAGTCGCCATATGATCTTAGCTGTTGGTGCGACTGTTAAAATCCAGTTGAATTCTTTTAATTTCTTTTACTGTGGTACTTTTACAGTACTGCGAAATTCACACGGCAGTATTAAAAGTTGTTCAACTATTACTTTTGATATTAGTTATATATAATATGTTCATTCAAACCAGTGTGATGCATAATTTATTTTGTAGAGTAAATTGTATTTATTTCAATGACAACGAAAACTTTTTCTTGAGACCGAGTCACACTTTCCAAACTGAACAATTGTTAATTTGTTTGCTTTATATGTATGTAATACTTCCCACATCTTTTGTACTTCCTCACAAACTACCAACAATTCATGTACAAATAAAGCTGTGCACAGGATTTTTTATATAATGGACTGTTCTTTCTTTGAATTAAGACCATTCCATTTATGCGACAAAGGGGTGTTTTGGGGGAAATGACTGATCAGCAGCTAGACATTGTAAACCCTGATCAGCTTGTGAGTTACTCGCAGGCTGATCTGAGTTACTCGCAGGCTGATCTGGGTTTACAGTGGACGCAAAAGGCTATTATAGTCGTGCTTAGCGGGTTAAGGGTTAAGACGCCAGCTTGTAGGAGGTGCCAACATTAACAAATGCACAAGTTACAATAATACAATAAATGTATTATATAATTATAAAATGGATAATGAACCAAGTAAATGCAGTCAAATTTGTTATGAGCAAGTAGATGCAGTCAGATTTTTTATGAGTAAGTAGATGCAGTCAAATTTCTTATGAGGAAATAGATACCATGAGAGGCCACTGTATTAAAGTCACACTGCAATGAGAGCCCACTGTCATGAGATATAACTGCTATGAGAAGCCTTTGCCTTCTGGATCAGAGTATCCAAACTTTTTTGTTAAATTTTATATTTGTATATTTCAGGTTGGCTACCTTATTAAAGGTCTAGCCGTGGACCTGGGCAGCAATTTCATGTTCTGGTCAGATATCAGTCCCGAATATCGCGGCATATACAGGTCAGACGTGCTCGGCGGAAATGTGACGCGCATCATTAAAGGTAAGAATACATCTTGTCCAATGTGTTTTGTCTGCATTTTTAACTTGCCGTAACTTCTAAAACACTTCACTCAATAAACTGCCATTTTCTTAGTTATTTTTAAGCCAATGATATAACTTTCGTATCAACTTTTCTGAAAAAAATGTATTTTTGAAAAAAAAACTGACTGTCATCTCTACCATACTGTAAATCAGACAACAACTTCTGAAATACTTGACCTATTTTGGGAAACTATGGTTAATGTTTTTGGTTAGACCATTTCCAAGTTAATGCTATAAATTTAACTGATATTTTCTAAACCTTTTTTTTTAAACTAAATAAAAGTAGTACTCTATATTTCGCAGTATGAAATAACACTTCACTGCCGAAATGTAGTATTTCATTGCATATATCATAAAATAAAACATTTGAATTAATTACACTACTGCTTTTCTGGTAGCTAATTAAACGACAGACAATAATACTTGCCATCTTTCTGTTCATGTAGCAAGATATCTGTGCCTTATAAACATAAGCTGATCAACTATAATAAAGAACAGATGTTTACTATATTACTTGGGTTTTGTCAATGATGCAAATTGTCTATGACATAAAGGTTGCACCATGCAGCTGGAAGGAAGAAATCTTTGGGGGCTTAAAGAGACATAGGCAGTCTTGAAGTATTTATCAAGCATTAAAATTAGCAACTCAATTTATTAATAAAATATCATAAACCTGCTTGCATATAATTAAGTTATAGAGTATGGTCTCATCGAGTTGGTTGATATAAACATCGAGATGGGCATAGCCCATCCAAGTGTTTAATCCAACCAACGAGATGAGACTGTACACTATTTGTTTTGTAGCATGTCCATTTCAGCTGTCAGCCATACTCTAACTTCCAATAACTGGTAGTTAGAGTAGACCATTTATTCTGACTGGTGTTATTTTCAATTAAAGGATTTACACCTGTCCAAATACAAAAGGAATTTCAATGACCATGCTACAAATAAAAGGTAATCAACAATCTTCAGTTTTCAAGTTTTCTTCGTTATTCTACCGTAGGTTTAGATATGTAATTGGTGCAATACGATCGACAATTAGTTAAATATGAAGAAAAGAAACACATGTTGCTTTAAACTATTAAAATAATTAATAATAATGAGTTTCAATATGCACGATATGAAGCAATACTAATGGTATGCTGCGATTAATGAAATCAAGATTGTCAGGTACCTTGAAAGGGACATACAGCAAACTTGATTTTTAACTCACAGCCATCCATTACTTTTCTACATAACTTACATTTCGAGGGTTCAGTGCAAAACTATTATATTTCTTTCTTATTGATATGTAGTTACAATAGTCATTAACTCTTAGCCTGCTAAGGGCGACTACAACAGCCTTTGCAGCCAGTGTTAACCCAGATCAGCCTGCGAGTAACTTTTTTTTAACCTTTGTAACATAAATGGAATGCTCTAAATTTAAAGAAAGGACAGTCCATTATATCTTCAGTGCAGGCTAAGGGTTAATATCACTTATAGAAATTGTGTAAAGCAAATTATTTTTGCATATTACTAACTGTATATTACTAACTGTTCATTATATTACATTGCACCAATAGTATCCTGAATCCTGAAGACGACAAAATGAAAAATCAAATTTTTTTATTCAGTAAATGCAAGCAGGCTTAAAGTCAAAAGATACTGAATAAACGAACTGAGAAGCTAATTTCAATGCTTAATAAACTCTTTTAAGATTGCCGTGTGTCCCTTTAAAATAAGATTACGGTTAGGCAGTTAAGCACCAGCTGTCTAATACACCAGCTGGGAAAAGTACCTTCATGATAATATTATCATGAGAGTGTGCCAGATGTTCCACACAATGTCTGCTATGCAGAAACTGTCATAATAACAATGTTCCTGCAACTTTCTGGTATCATATATATATACTGTGCTCCTGGGATAGATATGTGCATCCGGGGATAGATATGTGCATCCCAGAGTAATTGGCATGCAGTGTGTTCTTGGCTGATCAGTTGTGAAAGTAAATATTTGTATTTTCATAAATAAATAATCACATGAAAATGTTGACATAGAGGAGTCTAGTCTGTTCCGATTAATCAATTTAATCGAGCATCGGTCAGTTAAACCTTTTTTCTGATTAATCGATTACAATTTTTCATGATCGCGTTTTCTCGGTTGTCGCAAAATTATAACTAATTTTATTCTCGTACAAGAGAATGAAATAAGTTTTAATTTTACAAAAAGTAATAATGTATCTCTAAAGGTGTATCACAATTTATACTAAAGATAAATGCTTGGTCAGTAACTGCTTAGGCTAGAGTTTTTTATTTTTTTATTTTTCAGATTTTTTTCGGAAAAAGTTCCACAGGAGGAGGGGGGAAAAAATCTGAACCTTTATAAGTGTGTATCTTGTAATGGTCACATTGTAAAACATACAATGTACCTGAACAAATTTATATAACATGATCTTCTGATTTTACGTTAATTTTTAAACATGATAATTTGGTTGTTTGAAATGGGTGACCAAATAATTAATAACGAAAGCTTTTTTTATACATTTTTTTTTTTTTTAAAAAATATTTTTTTTAAATTTTTTTTTTGCAAAACTTAGGGTCGGAGGGTTTGAGAACCGAAAAATTAAAAAACTCTGGCCTTAATGACCAGAACATATTTAAATTGAGTTACTTTTCTTCATTATAGCCTGAAAAGGTTTACACTGGTGTCTTATATGGAAGCCATGTTTAATCGATGAATGATCGATCATCAGTTGGTGGAAAATCCTGATGATCGATCATGAATTTTCAATAGATTCCCAACACTAATGAGGACTGTGTATTATTGACTTTAATAAATGAGTTGGATAAAATATAATAGGATATGAGGCTCTGCCAAGTATCCTATATTTTATTTATCCAACGAGTTTATTAAAGTTAAAAGTACACAGTGTCAATGTAAGATTCTATTTATCGCATAACACCATTACGACAGCGATTCTTACGGACGGCGGGAGGTGTACAGTACTGGTTCTACCCTGGGAAAGTGGGTGGTCTGCCTCCACCACAAAAAATCGACCATCATATATAGCCTTGCATGTGTTGAAAATGACGTAAAACACCAAACAAACAAAACAAACAAACAAACGACGTGAACTAATTAAATATTAAGTTTTTTTTTAAATTGTAAATAATTAGGACTATCTGTTATACTGTGTACAAATACAGTGATTCAGTACTCATTTGCATGTATAATACACTAGTGTATTACAACATGGACCTACATACATGTAATGCAGGGCTTCTAAAATTTTAAAATGCAAATCGGTCCAGGTTTTTAACTGCCGTAAGAATCGCGCTTATTTTGAAAAAATCACTAAAATCGCCGTACCCCACCCACCATGTCAGCTGCACCATGATTTTTTTCCGTTCAGTCATTGATATAGAGAACTATTTAAAATGTATGTTTGTATTATATTTGTATTATTTCTAACTTACTTTATCACAATTTGTACATTTTAATGACTGACATCATGTCTTCGCTTTACTGAATGAATAATTTTCACTCAATATTAAAATTGTTGATCATTTGAGGAATTGAACCGGAAGTGTCTAATAAACCGGGCAGGTATAAAACGCGGATTATATACGATTTTACATAAATTTGAGTAATATCGTTTTTCATCAATAAGCTTAATTAATACCAAATGTTACGACTAACGCAAACAATTTGGTCCGACTTAAAAAAAAAACGGTGTCAGGTTTGATCACTTTCCTTAATATTATACTTAAAGTTATTGTAAAAAAAAAATCAAACAAACAATTAACACATCTCGGTATTTTAATGACGCAAACAAATTTCAGTCCCAGCTTTGGCCACTTAAAAAAACAAACCGACACAAGCAAACAGGCTAACACCTTACGACTAACGGTATATCAAAGAAATCACAGACGGTAACACTCGCTTCAGTGAACCGACAGAACGCGTGATATACTTTCACTGATCACACATCAAAGGCGTGCTACATGGCTATAGACTTTTCCGGAAAACTCCCTACTATCGGTAATGGTTTAGTCCAAATTGACCAAATTGACCTACTTTCGCACAGCGAGTGACAAACAATCGTGTTATGGATCAAAGAATATTGCCGCAAGGCATATTTCAAGGAGTGTGTAAGGTAATTGTAGATTTTTTAACGACCGATAGATAAAATATCTGGGACCGATTTTAACAGAGATTTTGAAAAGAAAATCGGTCCGGAGAAACAGAATTCGGTCTGGGGACCGACAAACCGGCGATTTTAGAAGCCCTGATGTAATGGCACACACATTCTCAGCTACTCGAAGAATATATAGGTCCATGATGACGATAAATATATCATGTAAGTCATGGCTTTATTACACTCGCAGAAGCCATGTTGCGTGTTAAATATTTTTCAGACAGTTTTGAGTTACGTCGTATCTTCCCAGGTTGTATATACACTCCTCAACTTTTATAATCGGTCACCCAGGTTTTTTGAAAATAACATGAATACCAAAACTGGAAATCTCCGAAACACATAACAATATTTTATTAAGTTTATCAACAAGGTTTTAGTCCAGTCAAGGCAGATTAAGTTTTATAAATCGCTAGCAATATTTGTCGACACCAGTTAAAATTCCAAATGAAAATTGGAATTATTAAAAAATATATAATTCTTTGAAAAGTGACCGATTATAAAAGTTGAGTAGTGTATACACCAGTTCTGGAAATTTAAACATCCAACTAGAACTATGCCCCTACTGAAAACAATTGGAAAACGTAAAATTTGAAAAAGGGTGATAACTCAGGAAATACATGGTCCATTTTGAAGCGGAATCGATAAACTTTCGAAACAATCGGTTGAAAACTGTGGGAGGAGACACACAAGATATTTTAACTTAAAATTTAACAAAAAAAGGGCCGTAACTCTGATAATACAGGGTCGATTTTCAAAGAAGCCAGATTTGGAAGACCAAATGAAGACTTTTGGAGATGTTTGACATGTTTTGAATGAAAAAAAAATGTCTAAAATGGGCTTTACGACAGGACTATATCTACCTTCCATGACTATCCCTACATTCACGTCAGGGCTATTAATATTCCTAACTACACACAGATTATACATATTTCCGTGTTGCAGATGTTGGAGAAGTGGAAGGCGTGTCAGTAGACTGGGTGTCCCACCACGTGTATTGGACGGACTTGGAGAGGAAAACTGTGGAGATAGCCAACTATGACGGATCAGGACGCCGGGTCCTTGTCTCCAAAGACCTCAAGTCTCCACGCTCCATTATTGCTGCACCTATCTTTGGGTAAGTTAAAATAACGAAGCATATGTTTGATTACGTATGTGCCATACATCTGCATGAAAGTATTGCCGGGAAATTGGGGTATATGTGTTACAAATTACTTCTCAGAAAATGAAAGTAGCATAACTGCCGAATTTCATTACAATACCAGACTTAAACCATGTGCTAATTGTTTATAAAATATGCATATTCACCAATTAAATAAATAAATTGGTGTATGCATGATTAAAACTTCTAAATTTGAAGATGCTTCAAAAAAGGTTTGAGTTGGTAACTCATAATTTAATTAAGAATTAATTTGCTAAACCGTTGACTGAAATTTGTCATTCAATACCTTGCTTTAAAACGGCCACATTTGAAACACTGAAAAAATGCAAATCAGTTCTTATATTTACATTATTTTCCCGTCATTATAGTTCCTATAATGTGCCTTGCAAGAATGATAACGATAAAAAAAGTGCAAGAGAGAATTTTAAGACAGTAAAATAGTCAATGACTACTTTACTGTCTTAAAATTCTCTCATGCACTTTTTGCATAATGGTAACAACTGATCCTTCATAATTTAAGTCATTAATTATACAATGAAATTATGTAAAAAATTATGACAAAAAAAACAGTGAGAGAAAAGGATTTAACTTAGCGTGCAGTCTCGACATAGCTTAATTTTGGGGCAAGTGACTTTTGAAATTGGGGCAAGTGACATTTTTGGGCAGGGGCAAGTGGATTTTGAAAATCTACTGGCCCTGGGCAAGTGGATTTTCAAAATATTTCCAGACCCCTGGTCATTTTCTATTGAGACACATTGGCTGTGGAGAAACATCAGCTCTGCCCTCCTTAAAAAGTGAAGTTTATTCAAAATAGACACCTTTTTTTTTCAACAAAAAAGTATTTTAATATGGCAGTAAGGAAGGCAATAATAAAATACACTTATTGCATACGCATTTACAAGCTCCATTTACTTTCAGTGTAACAGGAAAACATCAATATTCTCTCATATTGATGTGTAGTAAAGTCATATTGGGTGTGTAATGTATACTCATTCGTAATACATGTAATGGTTGCAATTTTCTGTTCGTGTCAAATGAATGGTGCTTTAAGGCACGTCGACACATAAAATAGGTCATATTGTGCGCAAAAAAACTGATGTCAAAGAAAGTTTGTCACTTGATGTAAATAATGTTGATTTCATTGTGAAAATTAACGACAATATGTTTGTTTCAAATAATTATTTTTGATTGAAAATTAAATGTTAAAACCTATTGTTTTTATTCTAATTTGTTTATATATTAAAAAATGCATATGAATCAAAAAGTTTATTAGATTTGTATTGGGATATATGCACACATTCTTCTGCGAATACATATTGCTCTCCTAAAGTCATGCAATATTGTTACGCGGAAGAACTCGTGCATATATCCCAATACAAATCTAATAACCTAGCTATAAATATTTCACTAGTCTGGTTTATAAGTATATGAACATGCTTGTATTATAATCACCTGTTTGTTTACATGTTAACCTGATAGAATATTAGTTTTCCACTTGATGTGATGATTATGTAAATTATGCATTTTGGCAATATTGATCAGTATTATGCTTTTAAAGGGACACATGGCAATCTTGACTTTTGAAAAAATTGTCAGTGTTAGTTAGTTTTTTCTACATCAGATGCATTTTTGAACCATTAATTATAAGAATCATGTAAAGCAAATTATTTTTATGGCTCCCCCACACAAAGTGTGGTAGGGGAGCCATATTGATTTTGTACTTTCTGTCTGTTTCTCTGTCTGTAGGTCTGTCTGTAGGTCTGTCTGTCTGTGTCACAAACGATGTCCGATCAATAACTAGAGAATGGTTGGACCTAGGGTCCTCAAACTTGGAAGGATGGTTGGTCATGACAAGTAGATGACCCCTATTGATTTTGGGTCACTAGGTCAAAGGTCAATGTTGCGGTGACATTGACTATCAAAACGATGTCCGATCAATAACTACAGAATGGTTGGACCTAGGGTCCTCAAACTTGGAAGGATGGTTGGTCATGACAAGTAGATGACCCCTATTGATTTTGGGGTCACTAGGTCAAAGGTCAATGTTGCGGTGACATTGACTATCAAAACGATGTCCGATCAATAACTACAGAATGGTTGGACCTAGGGTCCCTCAAACTTGGAAGGATGGCTGGTCATGACAAGTAGATGACCCCTATTG
Organism: Cyrtodaria siliqua; assembly: GCA_037043455.1. Lineage (NCBI taxonomy): Eukaryota > Metazoa > Mollusca > Bivalvia > Adapedonta > Hiatellidae > Cyrtodaria > Cyrtodaria siliqua. The sequence goes on along the minus strand of JAWPHD010020105.1, from coordinate 1,321 downwards.
ATTTTTGGGGTCACTAGGTCAAAAGGTCAATGTTGCGGTGGCATTGACTATCAAAACGATGTCCGATCAATAACTACAGAACGGTTGGACCTAGGGTCCTCAAACTTGGAAGGATGGGCTGGTCATGACAAGTAGATGACCCCTATTGATTTTGGGGTCACTAGGTCAAAAGGTCAAGGTTTGCAGTGACATTTGACTATCAAAACGATGTCCGATCAATAACTAGAGAACGGTTGGACCTAGGGTCCTCAAACTTTGAAGGATGGTTGGTCATGACAAGTAGATGACCCCTATTGATTTTAGGGTCACTAGGTCAAATGTCAAGGCCGTAGGTCTGTCTGTGTCACAAAACGATGTCCGATCAATAACTAGAGAACGGTTGGGACCTACGGTCCTCAAACTTGGAAGGATGGTTGGTCATGACAAGTAGATGACCCCTATTGATTTTGGGGTCACTAGGTCAAAGGTCAAGGCCGTAGGTCTGTCTGTGTCACAAACGATGTCCGATCAATAACTAGAGAATGGTTGGACCTACGGTCCTCGAACTTGGAAGGATGGTTGGTCATGACATGTAGATGACCCCTATTGATTTTGGGGTCACTAGGTCAAAGGTCAAGGTCGCAGTGACCTTGACTATCAAAAACGATGTCCGATCAATATCTAGAGAACGGTTGGACCTAGGGTCCTCAAACTTGGAATGACGGTTAGTCATGACAAGTAGAGGGGTCACTAGGTCAAAGGTCAAGGTCATGGTGACCTTGACTATTAATACGATGTCCGATCAATAACTAGAGAACGGTTGGACCTAGGGGTCCTCAAAACTTGGAAGGATGGTTGGTCATGACAAGTAGATGACCCCTATTGATTATGGGGTCAAAGGTCAATGTTGCGGTGAAACGATGTCCCAATCAATAACTAGAGAATGGTTGGACCTAGGGTCCTCAAACTTGGAAGGATGGTTGGGGTCACTAGTTCAAAGGTCAAGGTTGCGGTGAAACTATGTCCGATCAATAACTACAGAATGGTTTGGACCTAGGGTCCCTCAAACTTGGAAGGATGGTTGGTCATCACCAGTAGATGACCCCTATGTATTTATTATTTATTTATTTTTAAAAAAAAAAATTTTTAAATATTTTTTTTATTTTAATTTTTTGTTTAATTTTATTTTTATTAATTCATTTTTATTTTTTATTTTTTTAAATATTTTTTTAATTTTTTAATTTTTTGCATAAGAAAGTTTTAGGGTCGGCCCTTTAAAAAAAATAGGGTCGGTCGGGTTCAGATAGTACATACAGTCACAGGGATATTGAATATCAAAACG
>JAWPHD010020104.1:0-33110 GCA_037043455.1 Cyrtodaria siliqua | reverse complement strand
AGGGTATTTTTGGGGGGGATTTGGGGGATGGTAATTTGGAAAATAGGATGGTATGGGATGTGTTTGTTGTGATTTGTTTAAGTGTGGTATATGTGGGTTGGGTAGGGGATTGTTTAGTGGTTATTGGTAGTTGTAGATGTAGTGAGATGTATTATTATTAGGGTGTGGGTTTTGTAGTAGAGTGGTGTGGGTTGTGGGGTGTATGGGGTGATTGTTAGGGTATGTGTTTGTGGTGTGGTGGGTGGTTGGTTAGATGGGGGAGGTGATTAGGGTGTTAAAGGTTGGGTTGGGGTGGAAATGTTATATGGGGGGATGGGTTAGGATGGAAGTGAGGGGGTTAGGAGGTGTTGTAGTGTGTGAGGGGGGGGGGGTGGGGGGTATAGGGGGTGGATGTGGGGTGGGTGGGGGTGGTGGGGTGGGGTGGTTATGGGGTGGTTTGGTGGTGGGGTGTGGGTGTGGGGGTTGGGGTGGTATGGGGGTGGATTGTGGGGGGTGGGGTGTGGGGTTGGGGGGTGGGTGTGTGGGGGGTGGGGTGGTTGGGTGGGGGGTGATGGGTGTGGGTGGTGGGGGGTGTGGGGGGTGGGTATGGGGGTGGTTGGGTGGGGGGGTGTGGGGTGGGTTGGGGGGGTGGTGTGGTGGGGGGGGTTGTGTGTTGGGGTGGGGGTGGGGGGTGGGGTGGTATGGGGGTGTGGTGGGGGGGGGGGTGGGTGGGTGGGTGTGGGGGTGGATGTGGGGGGGGGTGGGGGGTGTGGGGGGTGTGGATGTGGGGGGGGGTGGTTGGGGTGGGTGGTTGTGGGTGGGGGTGGGGGGGTGGGGGTGGGTTGGGGGTGGATGTGGGGGGGGTGGGGGTGGGTGGTGGGGTGGATTGGGGGGGTGGGGGGGGTGGGGGTGTGGGGGGTGGTTGGGGGGGGTGGATGTGGGGGGGTGGGGGTGTATGGGGGGTGGATGTGGGGGTGGGGGGGTGGGGTGGGGGGTGTTGGATGTGGGTGGGGGTGGGGGGGTGGGTGGGTGTGGTGGTGGTTGGGGGTGGGGGTGGGGTGTTGGGGGGTGGTGGGGGTTGGTGGTGGGATGGTTGGGGGTGTGGGGGGGTGGGGTGGGGTGGTGGAGGGTGTGGTTGGTGTTGGGGGTGGGTGGTGGGGTTGTGGGTGTGGGTTGGTTGGGTTGGTGGTTGGGGTGTGGGGTGGGGTGGTTGGGGTGTTTGTGGGGTTGGGATGTGGTGTGGTGTGTGTTGTGGGTTGGGGGGTGGTTGGGGGTGTGGTGTTGTGTTGGGTGGGTGGTTGGTGGTGGGGTTGATTGGTTGGGTGTGGGTGTGGGTGGTTGTGGGTGGATTGGGGGTGGGTTGGGTGGTTTGGGTGGTTGGGGTTGGGTGTATTGTGTGGTTGTGAGGGGTTTGGTCAGTTGTGGTGTAGTGGGGGTTGGTGGGTTGTGGTTGTTGGATTTATTGGTGTTGTGGGTGTTGTGGTTGGTTGTGGATGATTGGTTGTGAGTTTGGTAGTGGGTGGTGTAGTTGTTGGTGTAGTGTGGGTTGTAGTTGGTTGGTTTTATTGGTGTTGTGGGTTATTGTGGGTTGTTGGTTGTCTTATTGGTTGGAGTGTCGTTATTGTAGGTGGTTAGTGTGGGTGTATTGGTGGTTGTGGGTTTGGTTGATTCATATTGGTGTAGGGTGTGGGTTATTGATGGGTTTGGATTCATATTGTGGTGTAGTGTCGGTTATTGACAGGTTTGGATTCATATTGGTGTAGTGTGGGTTATTGATGGGTTTGGATTCATATTGGTGTAGTGTCGGTTATTGACAGGTTTGGATTCATATTGGTGTAGTGTGGGTTATTGATGGGTTTGTATTCATATTGGTGTAGTGTGGGTTATTGACAGGTTTGGATTCATATTGGTGTAGTGTGGTTATTGATGGGTTGGATTCATATTGGTGTAGTGTGGGTTATTGATGGGTTTGTATTCATATTGGTGTAGTGTGGGTTATTGACAGGTTTGGATTCATATTGGTGTAGTGTGGGTTATTGATGGGTTGGATTCATATTGGTGTAGTGTGGGTTATTGATGGGTTTGTATTCATATTGGTGTAGTGTCGGTTATTGACAGGTTTGGATTCATATTGGTGATGTAGTGTAGGTTATTGATGGGTTTGGATTCATATTGATGCAGTGTTGGGTTATTGATTATCATGTATGTAAAGACATGACAGGATAGCTCTAATATGTTTTGGGTAATGTTGCCTTGGGTGAAAAAAGAAAGAAACTGCTTGAAAACGCAGGAAGGTGAGAGAAAGCCTAATAATATGATAGCAACTTGCCAGCATAACTAATGGATAAGCTAGCTGAGCTGTAATGTGTTTGTACTTGTTGACATAAACCACAACATTTCACAGTAGGAGTAAATAGTTTCTCTTCATGATTGTAAAACAGTGCTTATTATTGTGAATGAGGTTTAATTTTTTTTATCCTGATTGTTTAAAAACTCAGTGTTTTGTTAGTTTTTCTACATGACTTGCATTTGTTCAATCATTAATAAAGGGGTTGATGCACTATTTTTAAACAAGATTTATTTAAAAGGGCTCTGACAACCTTAAAAATAGCTGAAAGAATTATCAAAATACGGGGCCTTTTTGGCCGTTCTACAGGGTCCGTTATAGAAATAGCCTCCATTTCCCCCAATTTCCAGAAAAAGTCCCCATGTTAAAAATCAACGAATGTGTACGGCCACATTTAAAAAAAAACGGGCAAATATTGAGCCGCATTCTTCATTTGCTCGGGCTTCGAGAATTAAACAAGTTGTAATTTGTTTTGGTTGTGTTCGAATTTTATCCTTATACAACGTAATTTCACCCGTGAGGTCAGTTTTCGCGAATTATAATGCTGTCGCTTAATAGCAAGTATTACTCATAAAAAGTGAGGGAAAAGGATGCCTTATCCGGCCCCTATCCTCATTCCCTGGTTTTAGTTATTTAAAAGTGACAACTGTAGAACAGCCTGTTCTGCTTGAAATTGATGATCCAGTCCTCACGGTACTCAGGATTCGAGTTTTTCTCGAAGGTCAGAGGTTTCTAAGGTCCCGTCGGTGTCTTCATCTCTGCCTCATTCGGCTTACCAGCCCAAGGTTTGTGAGTCTGACATCTTGTAATTGTTGTGTCAGTGATGACTATGCCCACCCACCCTGAATGATGAGAAGGCAGAATAACTGTGCAATGCATTTCATGATTCCAAAAAGAGAAGGATTGCCCTTTAAAGAGTGTTGTTGTGTCTTTGGCAGTATTAAATTCTTGTTGAAATTGTTTGTGTAGTTTTCCCAAATCAGAAAAAAAATGCATCCAATTTTCCCAATTCAGTCCAGGGACCTTTACCTAAAGTTCCTGAAATGCCGTGAAAAATAACTTTTGATAATAGACGTTTGTCTTGAAAACAAGCAAGAGTTGCAGGTGATCTAGACTAAAAATAAATGAGATATGACCTATTGGAAATTTGCAAAGAACATAAATAGAGGCGGCCGTCTTGGAATGATGATGTCATCGCGCCTTTTTACTATATATGGCATATTGACAAAATATATTATAAAGCAAAGAAAATCACTACAAATAGATTAAAAATAAATATACAGATGTAAAAGGTATAAACTGTATGCTTATTTTTCATTTCCGGTGATTTTCTTTGCTTTAAAAGACATTTAATCAGTATGACATATATGGCAAAAAGGCATGATAACGTCATCGTTCAAAGATGGCTACCTCCATTTGTGTTTCTTTGCAAATTTCAAAAGGTCATACCCATTGAGAGCTCGACTTGTAAGTGAGGAAGTGTCGATTCTTACGGATGGCGGGAGGTGTACATTACTGGTTCTACCCAGGAAAAATGGGTGGTCTGCCTCCACCACAAAAAAATCGACCGTCATAATTATATAACCTTGTGTTGAAAATGACGTAAAAAACATACAAGCAAGTTATCTTCTTCTCAGTATATATGCAAATAGTTGTCAAAATATTAGCAACTGAAAAAAAACAACTTCACAGACAATAGACATGGTGTTTTGCAGCCACTAGTGTATAACTTATACATTTTGTGGATTGTTCATAAAGACAATGCCAGAGCATTTATAGATCAATACAGTGCTACTTAAGTTATCCCACTTATGCTGGCTGTTATGTCATAAACACATGCCAGCTATCTAAAATTGGGAATGATATATGATAAATTAATTTGGAGACTGGATCTGCATTATGGAGGCCACAGTAGGCTTGGAAATGGCAGAAATGTGCTTTGAAGATAGATTATTGCAGAATATCAATCATCATAGCTTCAATGTCGGTTCTGTTGTAGAGATGGCGGGAGTTATACATACAATTTTTTTCCCTTATATAAGTGGTACCGAAAAACGGTACCATTCCCAATCAATGGCAAACATTTAATTTTTTTTTACCAATTGAAGTGAAAAAATTCCCAATCAAAAAAAATAAATAGAGAAGAAGTGGGGAACTATATTCTTTTAGGTGAGGGTAATGAAATACTATTAGAGAATGTATACATGATAATGTGTTTAAGCATACAATATTGCTTTTGTTTGATAGTGAAAATTCCCAAGTTAAGGCAAAATGCCACGAATTTCCCAATTGACATGTCGCCAGCACTTAGATATCTCCGCCCTATTGTTGAAGTCGGAGTATATTGACAATAGTTTATATAACATAGTTGCACGTGCTTTATACAGGTGCTCTTGTTTGTCGGAGGTATCGTTCTGGTTTGATTGGTTGAAATGGATAAATGATTGACAACTGGCGACATGTTTAGTACCATTCCCAAAAGGGTGAAATAAATCGCTCACAATACTTGTTCTACTCAGAAATAAGTGGGTGGTCTGCCTCCACCACAGAAAACGACCGTCATACATAGCCTAAAATGTGCTGAAAAATGACGTTAAACACCAAACAAACAAACAGACATCATGCCTTTGATATGGTATAGTGATTGTAGAAGTAAACGACCTTGAACCTATCTCACAGGCACATCTGAGGCACCAGTATGGCAGAATGCATCATAATATGTTTCAGATGTTCATCCCTATGACACTACTGACCTCTGTCTGGCATAGTACCACACCTGCTGTATGTCTGAAACTTGATCCTCAACAACTACAGTATGCAGTATGTCTTGGATTTGCAAACATGTTTTTTAACTCTTAGTGAAATTATTAAATATGATTTGCAAATATTGAAATAGTTAATAAACAAACATTAATAAAGACTAGCGGACTCGCCTAATGCCACAACTATTTAGCTCTACTGGCCATGACCAGTAGGGCATATGCCATGGTCTGTTATCTGTCTTCTCTCAGTTGTCTGTAAATGTTTTGTTGTCAACAGTTTAGCTGGGTCATTTGGCATACAATCTCTGCTTAACTTTGTTAGAGTCTTCAGAACTCATTTTTATCGGAAAATAAACACCAGATATAGCAACCCCACCCCCAATTTTTGCGTTTTCTGCATAGCACGGCAGACACTTAGGATCACTGTTGTCAGTCACACTTTAACCTGCAACCTGACCTTGGGCATAACTTGAAAAGTATTTCATAAAGCTTCACACATCTTCACCTTAATTCAAGGAATGTCATTAACTATGTCCGATAACTCATTTTGGCAGAGTTTTGCCCCTTTTTATAAAACATGCAACCTTACCAAGCTCATAACTGACCATAACTTGAAAAGTATTTGACATAATGTTATGATAATGGAACTGCACACAAATCTTCATAAGCACACGTCAGGTGACACCAGTGTTCTGTGGAACACGCTTCTAGTTATTCTATTTCCCATGTATCGGTCTATCCTCCGAGCACGTTAAAGAACCATAGAAATCTATTCGATAATAAGAGTAGGGCACGGTTCCCGGATTCCTATGTATCCTTCCCCTCTCTCTGGGGCGGCCCTAAATAACCTATACTGTGTTGATGAGCCGTTAAACAACATTCATTCTATGAAATAACCAAATTTTGTTTGTTTGTATGGTGTTTTACGTCATTTTCAACACATATAAGGTTATATATGACGGTCATGTTTTACAAACATTTCGTATTTATTTCATATTGGGAACTATATTACAGTTAGCATTAAATTGCTCAAACTGTCATGGCCTCTTTAGCCAGAAGAGCGATACAGGCCCTCATGGGCCTCTTGCTTAAGAATCAAGATTGATGTGCTCCCTTTGTTAAGTCTGAAGTAAGTACAGACATGTTTATGGAATGTCAGCGATGTACATCAAGTTTCATTAATGCATTTTCAGACAACATTATATGTTTTCTCTAAGAATGATTGAAAGTATAAACAGTTTATTGGTTCTTAAAATGCTTTGTTCCATTAATTATTCTTCTGCTTGAACGTTGAGCATAATATATTGCCCCAGTGGAATAACTTTTGAAGGAGTAATGTAGTGTGTTGTTTCCTTTTTGTTGTTTGAAATTTCCCCAGCTTAGATTTGTATAATGGATATGTTTTGAGGAATTAGTCTCATCGGAATTTTTAACCCTTAACTCACTAAGCACGACTATAATAGTCTTTGCGTCCATTGTTAACCCAGATCAGGGTTTACAATGTCCATTGAACGCTTTGTCACAAAGGAATGATCTTAATTCAAAGAAAGCACAGTCCAGTGTATATATGTAGCAGGAAGTGATTGAGCTGCACTTATGCTCTGATTCAAATCCGAACATACACAAGTTTTTAGCTCTACTTCGTACTGGCCGGACAAGCCTAGGTGATAATGTATTGTCCATCATCGTCAGTCCAAACTTACCAAAGTTAGTCAATATATTTATATTAATTACTTGAACAAGTTAAAACTAGAACGAATTCGACAGCGCGCCATCGCAAATACCCACGTTTTCTTCACACAGGCCACCCCCACCCACCCCCACCCACCACCACACACACACATACAGGAGAACAACATATTATACACTGTAATCCCTTCATCAAAATGTTCGTTTGAGACATAATTAAAAAAAGAATTGACCCCTTGATACCCTCCCCCACCACTAACCTCTTTCAACCCCAACCCCTAGGGAAGACGACTTTAGATAATAAATCATTTGACATGCTGTGTATCTCTTTCATAGATGACTATTGTACCAACTATGGAAAAATAACACTGTAATTGAATTATTAGTGTATTTGATGCCCTTCCAACAGGCCACCTGGGTGCGGAGCCAAACAATAATGTTGCTCTCTCATGCCATCATCATATGCTGACGTCATACCCTAAGTTTGGTTGAATTTCATTCAGCGGTTTAGGACGAGGTAAGGTAACTGATGGACAGACGGACAAACGGAGGCGATTTTAATATACCCTTCTTTTTTGAAAAACGTGGGTATAAAAATAATTGACCCCCTGTTATCCTTCCCCCACCACCATCATCATCATCATGTTTCATTTGAGACATAATTACAACAAAACAAAAAAATCCCCAAATTCCCTCGCCACACCTCCCCTCCATATACCTTTGGTATAGAGACATCATTCATAATGTTTCATTTGAGACATAATTACAAAAAAAAAAAGAAAAAAAAAAGTGCTTGGACACCTTTAAAAACGACAAGTTTATAAAACCAGCTAGATCAGATCCTACCAAGTTATGGCCAATTGCTATATTCTACCTGGTTGACACTCGAGCACATTCATTTTATCTTTGATCTTTACCAAAATAATCTCTCTGAGGAGAAACAACAGAGTTATGACCTTGGTTTTATTGAACAAATGGTCTACATAATAGATAGCATCTTCATATTCCATGCTGTCTTTAATAAATTTAGTCAAACTGTTTAAAGCAACAAATGCTCAGAAAAACGCTATTACTGGATTAGAATAAACATTTATGGCCCATAAATTTATTTGAAAAAATGCAGTGCCATCTAAAGTGTTTCTGGACAAACACGGGTAATACCACATTGATAATGGAGTATAAATGTTTATGGACAAACACCGGTAATACCACATTGATAATGGAATATAAATGTTTCTGGACAGACACCAGGGTAATGTCAGATTGACAGTGGGGTATATAATGTTTCTGGACAAACACGGGTAATATCACATTGATAATGGAGTATAAATGTTTATGGACAGACACCAGGGTAATGTCACATTGACAGTGGGGTATATAATGTTTATGGAGAAACACGGGTAATGTCACATTGACAGTGGGGTATATAATGTTTATGGACAAACACGGGTAATGTCACATTGACAGTGGGGTATATAATGTTTATGGACAAACACGGGTAATGTCACATTGACAGTGTGGTATATAATGTTTATGGAGAAACACGGGTAATGCCACATTGACAATGGGGTATATAATGTTTATGGAAAAACACGGGTAATGTCACATTGACAGTGGGGTATATAATGTTTATGGAGAAACACGGGTAATGTCACATTGACAGTGGGGTATATAATGTTTATGGAGAAACACGGGTAATGTCACATTGACAGTGGGGTATATAATGTTTATGGAGAAACACGGGTAATGTCACATTGACAGTGGGGTATATAATGTTTATGGAGAAACACGGGTAATGTCACATTGACAATGGGGTATATAATGTTTATGGACAGACATGGGAAATGCCACATTGGCAATTGGGTATAAAAATGTTTATGGAGAAACACGGGTAATGTCACATTGACAATGGGGTGTATAATGTTTGTAGACAGACATGGGAAATGCCACATTTGCAATTGGGTATAAAGGGTTTATGGACTTGCTTGGGTAAACCACATTGACAGTGGAGTTTAAAATGTTTGTGGACTTGCTTGAGTAAACCACATTGACAATGGGGGATAAAATGTTTATGGACTTCAGGGTTCCGGAAATACGGTTGCCCGACGCCCCGGGCAAGTGACCTTCGCAAATCTGGTTGCCCGCCACTTGCCCGACGGACATTTTCATTCCAGAACAAATCAAGTGACAAACTAGCCATATCAGAATTTCATTTTGATAACTGAATAAAACTTGCCGCTGTTTCCCCCGCTAGCGATTGTTAATAAGATCAAACAACTTTCGGTACAAATCAACAATCTCGCCCCAGGCAGCTTAATTTGTGGCAGTATTTCAATAAACAACCTAATTAACCCACACGCGCATTTCACACCGTTTGAAAACAACAATCCTGACACGACCGTCAGACGTGTGTCCATCGGCCAATGAAATCGCGGCAATTATGTCCGTGACCTTCCAACCATAAATTCAGAAATCTCTGAACGTCATTTGGACCTTTCACCAATCAAATCAGAAAACTCTTTCTTAATTTGCAAATTTAATGTGTCAAGATAATGATTGACAGACCCACGTGACGTTATGTTTTTGTTTCGATAATTATTTTTACTCGAAGCACTCGTTTACCAATGCGCTTTTATGAGGTATTTGGTGTATTTCATTGATATAATCTGTAATTAAACGTACATGGAAGTGCATACTACACAAATAAGTTGCATAACATAGCGATATGCGCATGTCATGTGTTTTCGCGATTTCAAAACCAATCACGGAACATTTTCTCAAGTTCTGAACTTTCGCTTTTGATAAATAAGGTTACTGCTACTACTTCTTAAACAATTCCTAGGGAACCCCTATTCATGCCTCTTGCTTTCATATAATTCCCTTTAGTTAAAATACAAAGCCGTAGGAATGTTACCATGGTTGCAGAAATTGGGGCCCAAGTGAATATTTTTAATAACGTTTTTGTCTTGTTTCATTGCTTGTCGCACATTTAAATGAATACAATAGCTTCTTTTTTTTCTGTCAAATGGTTAATTGTACACACTGTGACATTAAAAGTTCCATACACTAGCTGCCAAGCATTTTTTGTAGATGGTCATCAAAAATGATAGGGTTGTGTGGGGTGGGAGGGCAGAATAAAATGAGGTTGTATACTGTCTCATCATTTTATGATTTAAGTAACACAAAAATGTAATAGACACAAATGAAGAAAATGCAACCATTTGATTTTTTTATATGAATAAATACAATGTATTAACTAATTCATAAAATACATTTTCCCTTCCTCCTTTTCTAACTAAGTATAATGATCCAAATTATGCGGCGGTCCGTCCCGTTTAACACGAATAATGGTCAGCTCCAATTTTTGGGGGCAATTAAGTGTTCTTAAATGTGGGGCAAGTGACATTATGGGCAGGGGAAGTGACTTTTGAAAATCCACTTGCCCTGGGCAAGTGGATTTTCAAAATATTTCCAGAACCCTGGACTTGCTTGGGTAAACCACAATGACAATGGAGTATATAATGTTTATGGACTTGCTTGAGTAAACCATATTGACAATGGGGTATTTAATGTTTATGGACTTGCTTGGGTAAACCATAATGACAATGGGGTATATAATGTTTATGGACTTGCTTGAGTAAACCACAATGACAATGGGGTATATAATGTTTATGGACTTGCTTGGGTAAACCACATTGACAATGGGGTATAAAATGTTTATGGACTTGCTTGGGTAAACCACATTGACAATGGGGGATATAATGTTTATGGACTTGTTTGGGTAAACCACATTGACAATGGGGTATATAATGTTTATGGACTTGCTTGTGTAAACCACAATGACAATGGGGTATATAATGTTTATGGACTTGCTTGGGTAAACCACATTGACAATGGGGTATAAAATGTTTATGGACTTGCTTGGGTAAACCACATTGACAATGGGGGATATAATGTTTATGGACTTGTTTGGGTAAACCACATTGACAATGGGGTATATAATGTTTATGGACTTGCTTGGGTAAACCACAATGCCAAAGGGGTATATAATGTTTATGGACTTGCTTGGGTAAACCACATTGACAATGGGGTATAAAATGTTTATGGACTTGCTTGGGTAAACCACATTGACAATGGGGGATATAATGTTTATGGACTTGTTTGGGTAAACCACATTGACAATGGGGTATATAATGTTTATGGACTTGCTTGAGTAAACCACAATGACAATGGGGTATATAATGTTTATGGACTTGCTTGGGTAAACCACATTGACAATGGGGGATATAATGTTTATGGACTTGTTTGGGTAAACCATATTGACAATGGGGTATATAATGTTTATGGACTTGCTTGGGTAAACCACATTGACAATGGGGTATAAAATGTTTATGGACTTGCTTGGGTAAACCACATTGACAATGGGGGATATAATGTTTATGGACTTGTTTGGGTAAACCACATTGACAATGGGGTATATAATGTTTATGGACTTGCTTGAGTAAACCACAATGACAATGGGGGATATAATGTTTATGGACTTGCTTGGGTAAACCACATTGACAATGGGGTATAAAATGTTTATGGACTTGCTTGGGTAAACCACATTGACAATGGGGGATATAATGTTTATGGACTTGTTTGGGTAAACCACTTTGACAATGGGGTATATTATGTTTATGGACTTGCTTGAGTAAACCACAATGACAATGGGGTATATAATGTTTATGGACTTGCTTGGGTAAACCACATTGACAATGGGGTATAAAATGTTTATGGACTTGCTTGGGTAAACCACATTGACAATGGGGGATATAATGTTTATGGACTTGTTTGGGTAAACCACATTGACAATGGGGTATATAATGTTTATGGACTTGCTTGAGTAAACCACAATGACAATGGGGTATATAATGTTTATGGACTTGCTTGGGTAAACCACATTGACAATGGCGGATATAATGTTTATGGACTTGTTTGGGTAAACCATATTGACAATGGGGTATATAATGTTTATGGACTTGCTTGGGTAAACCACATTGACAATGGGGTATAAAATGTTTATGGACTTGCTTGGGTAAACCACATTGACAATGGGGGATATAATGTTTATGGACTTGTTTGGGTAAACCACATTGACAATGGGGTATATAATGTTTATGGACTTGCTTGAGTAAACCACATTGACAATGGGGGATATAATGTTTATGGACTTGTTTGGGTAAACCACAATGACAATGGGGTATATAATGTTTATGGACTTGCTTGGGTAAACCACATTGACAATGGGGGATATAATGTTTATGGACTTGTTTGGGTAAACCACAATGACAATGGGGTATATAATGTTTATGGACTTGCTTGGGTAAACCACATTGACAATGGGGGATATAATGTTTATGGACTTGTTTGGGTAAACCACAATGACAATGGGGTATATAATGTTTATGGACTTGCTTGGGTAAACCACATTGACAATGGGGGATATAATGTTTATGGACTTGTTTGGGTAAACCACAATGACAATGGGGTATATAATGTTTATGGACTTGCTTGGGTAAACCACATTGACAATGGGGGATATAATGTTTGTGGACTTGCTTGGGTAAACCATATTGACAATGGGGTATACAGGGTTCGACACTAACAATAGTCCGGTAGTCCGAGACCACCAGAATTTGCCTCGGACTACCTAGACCTCCAAGCTGAGTAGTCCCGTGGACTACCTACTTTTGACAAAAAAAAAATAGACATAATTGTCAACTTAGTAATAAAACATAACAAATAAAACAACTTTATTATAATTTTTCACAAAGTTTGTTATATCTCCTATCCAAAGTTGTTTTCACTTCGAAAACGCAATGTTTTTGTGGCAAAACGCTTTTCACAGACATAACTGGTTTCAGGTATGAATGTAAATCTACAAAGCCGAGTCCCAGCGCTTGCTCATGACTGTAGTCTCGATCATCCAGACCTCTCGCGAGACTTCTCTCAAAGAAGTCCATACGATGGTCTGGAGTATTAAGCTTCTTTAAAATTTGTGACATCAAAACAAGGTGTGGACAAAAAAAAATCACCGGCCTCTGATTGGTCAACTTCAGTTTGTTATGGGAATCTATGGGAATCATCCCCTAAGTCACGACGGCTTCAAAAATTACGTGACGTTATACGCAATGTTGTGTAATAAAATTACCCTAAACAAAGTCAGCGGATCACGATTAATGCTAAAAATTAAATTTTAAACATCATTTTGTAAGATTATATTATGTTTTTAGAGAAACTACAATGAAACGAAGTTTATTGTAACTTTAATAAGGACGTACACACATCCCATTGTAACTAATGTTGCGCGTCATACAACGTGTACTTTGATGTTGCAGTCAAAATGACGTCACGTCGCAGTCAGTTTTGACGTTTGACGCCGTCTATCGGTCAAACATTTTAATGAACCACGAGTCCAGACGCTCGCTAGCGCTGGCAGTCAGCTTGAGTGTGTCTGTATGATAGAGACTAGACTGCTACCCATTTTTTACGACAACCGTAAATCATAACAATAAGCGGCCCTGGATTGTTTTGCGAGAAAAATGCGAACATTTTTAATACACTCGAAGCACTCATTTATTAACATGATTTGATGAGGTAATCAGTGTATTTCATTGATAAAGTATAAAATTAACGTATATGGATGTGCATCTTTCCCAAAATGCGTTGCAAAACTCAGCGATATTCTTCTTTTTTCATATGTCACCGGTTTTCACGATTCCAAAAAGAACGCAACTCGCAAGAAAAGATAGGACCGAAAATATATTTGTTTCGTTCTGAATATATTTCATTGATATACATGTACAGGCCTTACACTATTGCATAAATATCCAAAGTAAGACCAAGTGGACTTAAATTTGGGGCAAGTGAGGTTTTGGGCAGGGCAATTGCCCTTTGAAAATACACTTGCCCTGAGGCTGGGAAAATGGATTTTAAAAATATTTCCAAAAACCCTGTTTTGAAACAGTCTGTATCCCTAAGAGAGCTTTCTAATTTAAATAAGGCATTAGTTTTGCAATTAAAAATCATCTCAGAGCAGATGGTGAATCTCAGAATTTTATAAAAAATAATAAAGACGGGACGAATCGTTTGACTGAAATGGTCATATACCACTATTGCATTTCCCATAGGCCTACATTATAGGCTTTTGGCCTTCAATCCCTGTTTCTAAAATTTTCTTAAAGAATTATCTTATATACACTCAAAAAAGATCAGCAAATTGGAAATAATGTAATGCTTTCAGCCTCTAATACTTCACTGAAGGTGTCACCCTAGAATGGCAGTAAATAAATTGTACTTTATTTACTTTTTTTTACTTTTTGTAAATATACCCTCAGTACAATTTTATCAATAAAATTGCAAATTTCAATCAAAATATCCTAAATGAACCTGTTTTATGCTAAAAATTTAATATTCTGATGTTTTATGAGGATTTGTTATGATTTTGGTAATTTATTCTTATCAGAATCTATCTTACAATCTGACTATATGCCCTAATAGACCCTATACTTTTTCAACCAATCAGACGCCCCAAAACAATAGTGGTTACTGTATCTGACCTAAAAGAAAATGGTGTTTTAATTAAATGGCTCATCCATGTATAATGATGAAAAACATAAAATAACATGTAAGGACTAAGGTGTGTCTGTGAGCATTTTAAGTTGTTACGGGCTGTTTGAAATGATAGGAAGATGTAGATCGTGGTTTTATCTGACTTTAAAAGACTTCCAGACCTTGCAGAGTAAGGCCAACAGGCAGATGTGCGACTTATGAAATTAATCAATACTGAGATAGAATCCGTCTTTTTGGAGTGTTTTACGTTTATGTCTACTGTTTCCTTCGTTACTTATATTTTGTTTAGTTTAAATCCCTTATTCTGAGGTTTATATTTTGAAAACTAGCCGGACTACCAAAATCTGTGCAGGACTACATGATTTTGAAAGTTGGTAGTGCTGCGGACTACTTGGGGGAAAAAAGTTAGTGTCAAACCCTGGGTATATAATGTTTATGGACAAACACGGGTAAACCACATTGACAGTGGGGTATAAAATGTTTCACACCAAGCCTGATTGCATGGTATTGTTTCATTCCTGTAACTTTTGATAAGTGAAAGTCAATGTTAATCCAAGTTTCCTTGTATACACAAGTAATTCAGGAAATAACGCATTAATAGGGAAGTGTTATGGCTACATGTACTCCATGTACTTGTGAATTGACGGGACAAAGTTTTATTTTGAGTTTTTCATTGCATCGAAAACATAATGGTCATTAGACTTTGGATAGGAGTTATACATTCATTTTCTTGATGGATATTAAGATTTTAAATTATAATCATAAATGTATATATTTGTGAAAGTGCCATGTATTCGAAAAGGAAAGAAGTGAAGTGTGTTTAATATGAGGACATCATTCTGGGTGACTTAGTTTTTTGGAAGTTCATCGTAATTTTTCATTGTTCTAAGTGGGATTTAATTGGTGGCAGAGTTTATATATATGGGAACTAGTCGCAAAATGTCCGGGACTTGGAATAGACTTTCATCCACGCTCCAGAAGCGTATCTCCGGTGGTAGGTTGACATTATACAACACAACTGCGGGGTTGACATTATACAGCACAGCTGTGGGTGTGACATTATACAAAACAGCTGTGGGGGTGATATTATACATCTCACCTACAGGAGTGATATTATACAACACACCTGTAGGAGTGACATTATACAACACAGCTGTAGGAGTGACATTATACAACACAGCTGTAGGAGTAACATTATACAACACAGCTGTGGGGGTGACATTATACAACTCACCTACAGGAGTGACATTATACAACACAGTTGTAGGGGTGACATTTTACAAACAACACCGTTGTGGGTGACATTATACAACACAGCTGTAGGGGTGACATTATACAACACACCTACAGGGGTGACATTATACAACACACCTACAGGGGTGAAATTATACAACACACCTACAGGGGTAACATTATACAACACCGCTGTTAGAGTGACATTATACAACACACCTACAGGGGTGACATTATACAACACAGCTGTAGGAGTGACATTATACAACACACATGCAGGGATGACTTTATACAGCACAACTGCAGGGGTGACATTATACAACATAGTTGCAGGGGTGACATTATACAACACAGCTGCATGGATGACATTATGCAACACACATGCAGGGGTGACATTATACAACACACCTACAGTGGTGGGTGACATTATACAAGATACCTGCTGGGGTGACATTATGCAACACACATGCAAGGGTGACATTATACAACACACTTGCATCATCACATGACTCACTGTTGTCACATGGATATCACAGTTGTCACATGAATATCACTGTTGTCACATGGTTATCACTGTTGGCTCATGGATCTCACTGTTGTCACATGAATATCACAGTTGTCACATGGATATCACTGATGTCACATGACTATCACTGTTGTCTCATGGATATCACTGTTGTCACATGGATATCACAGTTGTCACATGGATATCATGGTTGTCACATGGATATCACTGTTGTCACATGGATATCATGGTTGTCACATGGATATCATGGTTGTCACATGGATATCGTGGTTGTCACATGGATATCATGGTTGTCACATGGATATCATGGTTGTCACATGGATATCATGGTTGTCACATGGATATCGTGGTTTTCACATGTATATCACTGTTGTCACATGTATATCGTGGTTGTCACATGTATATCATGGTTGCCGCATGTATATCACTGTTGTCACATGGATATCACTGTTGTCACATGGATATCACTGTTGTCACATGGATATCAGTTATCACATGGGTATCACTGTTGTCACATTGATATCACTGTTGTCACATGAATATCATGGTTGTCACATGTATATCACTCTTATCACATGGGTATCACTGTTGTCACATGAATATCATGGTTGCCGCATGTATATCACTCTTATCACATGGGTATCACTGTTGCCACATGGATATCACTGTTGTCACATGGATATCACTCTTATCACATGGGTATCACTGTTGTCACATTGATATCACTGTTGTCACATGAATATCATGGTTGTCACATGTATATCACTCTTATCACATGGGTATCACTGTTGTCACATGAATATCATGGTTGTCACATGAATATCACAGTTGTCACATGGATATCACTGAGGTCACATGAATATCACTGTTGTCTCATGGATCTCACTGTTGTCACATGGATATCACTGTTGTCACATGGATATCACTGTTGTCACATGGATATCACTGTTGTCACATGGATATCACTGTTGTCACATGAATATCACAGTTGTCACATGGATATCACTGAGGTCACATGAATATCACTGTTGTCTCATGGATCTCACTGTTGTCACATGGATATCACTGTTGTCACATGGATATCACTGTTGTCACATGGATATCACTGTTGTCACATGGATATCACTGTTGTCACATGGATATCACTGTTGTCACATGGATATCACTGTTGTCACATGAATATCATGGTTGTCACATGTATATCATGGTTGTCACATGTATATCACTCTTATCACATCGGTATCACTGTTGTCACATGGATATCACTGAGGTCACATGAATATCACAGTTGTCTCATGGATCTCACTGTGGTCACATGGATATCACTGATGTCACATGACTATCACTGTTGTCTCATGGATATCACTGTTGTCACATGGATATCACTGTTGTCACATGGATATCATGGTTGTCAAATGGATATCATGGTTGTCACATGGATATCATGGGATATCATGGTTGTCACATGGATATCATGGTTGTCAAATGGATATCATGGTTGTCACATGGATATCATGGTTGTCAAATGGATATCATGGTTGTCACATGGATATCATGGTTGTCACATGGATATCATGGTTGTCACATCGATATCACCATTGTCCAGGACTATCACTGTTGTCTCATCGATCTCACTGTTGTCACATGGATATTACTGTTGTCACATGGATATCACTGTTGTCACATGGATATCATGGTTGTCACATGGATATCACCATTGTCCAGGACTATCACTGTTGTCTCATGGATCTCACTGTTGTCACATGGATATTACTGTTGTCACATGGATATCACTGTTGTCACATGGATATCACTGTTGTCACATGGATATCACTGTTGTCACATGGATATCACTGTTGTCACATGGATATCACTGTTGTCACATGGATATCACTGTTGTCACATGAATATCATGGTTGTCACATGGATATCATGGTTGTCAAATGGATATCATGGTTGTCACATCGATATCACCATTGTCCAGGACTATCACTGTTGTCTCATGGATCTCACTGTTGTCACATGGATATTACTGTTGTCACATGGATATCACTGTTGTCACATGGATATCACTGTTATGGATATCACTGTTGTCACATGGATATCACTGTTGTCACATGGATATCACTGTTGTCACATGGATATCATGGTTGTCACATCGATATCACCATTGTCCAGGACTATCACTGTTGTCCCATGGATCTCACTGTTGTCACATGAATATCATGGTTGTCACATGTATATCATGGTTGTCACATGTATATCACTCTTATCACATCGGTATCACTGTTGTCACATGGATATCACTGAGGTCACATGAATATCACAGTTGTCTCATGGATCTCACTG
This sequence comes from Cyrtodaria siliqua, assembly GCA_037043455.1. Taxonomy (NCBI): domain Eukaryota; kingdom Metazoa; phylum Mollusca; class Bivalvia; order Adapedonta; family Hiatellidae; genus Cyrtodaria; species Cyrtodaria siliqua. Next base: position 14,611 of record JAWPHD010020104.1, on the reverse strand, counting down.
TTGTCACATGGATATCACTGCTGTCACATGGATATCACTGTTGTCACATGGATATCACTGTTGTCACATGGATATCACTGATGTCACATGACTATCACTGTTGTCTCATGGATATCATGGTTGTCAAATGGATATCATGGTTGTCAAATGGATATCATGGTTGTCACATGGATATCATGGTTGTCACATGGATATCATGGTTGTCACATGGATATCATGGTTGTCAAATGGATATCATGGTTGTCACATGGATATCATGGTTGTCAAATGGATATCATGGTTGTCACATGGATATCATGGTTGTCACATGGATATCATGGTTGTCAAATGGATATCATGGTTGTCACATGGATATCATGGGTGTCACATGGATATCATGGTTGTCAAATGGATATCATGGTTGTCACATGGATATCATGGTTGTCACATGGATATCATGGTTGTCACATGGATATCATGGTTGTCAAATGGATATCATGGTTGTCACATGGATATCATGGTTGTCACATGGATATCATGGTTGTCACATGGATATCATGGTTGTCACATGGATATCATGGTTGTCAAATGGATATCATGGTTGTCACATGTATATCATGGTTGTCACATCGATATCACCATTTTCCAGGACTATCACTGTTGTCTCATGGATCTCACTGTTGTCACATGGATATTACTGTTGTCACATCGATATCACTGTTGTCACATGGATATCACTGTTGTCACATGGATATCACTGTTTTCACATGGATATCATGGTTGTCACATGGATATCATGGATATCATGGTTGTCACATGGATATCATGGTTGTCACATGGATATCATGGTTGTCATGGATATCATGGTTGTCACATGGATATCATTGTTGTCACTTGGATATCATGGTTGTCACATGGATATCACTTTTGTCTCATGACTATCACTGTAGTCACATGGATATCATTGTTGTCACTTGGATATCATGGTTGTCACATGGATATCATGGTTGTCACTTGTATATCATGGTTGTCACATGGATATCATGGTTGTCACATGGATCTCACTGTTGTCTCATGACTATCACTGTAGTCACATGGATATCATGGTTGTCACATGGATATCAGTGTTTTCATATGGACATCATGGTTGTCACTGGGATGTTCCTGTTGACACATATGAGCCGCAACACACGAAAACGTCCCTTCGGACGTTTAGACGACAACATCATAAAGTAACACTTTATGACGTCGGTCGGTAATCAACTAATTACTGATAAAATTTCTCGTTACTTCCGTGTTTTACCTAATTATTATGTTATAGGGAATGTGTTTTCTTAATATAAATAGTCGATGGTATAGAAAATGGTAATTGTTTATGTTTTTTGTTATTATTTAATCAACGACGTCGTCCAAGACGCCGACTTCAACATTAATATTAATGACAAGTACAATCTTTAATTTTCAAATTGAGATAAAATCACTTTTAGTTAAGATATCAACATAAAATAAAAAGATTTATAAAGAGAAAATCACCGTGTTTCATAAACATCAACAAACATAAAATGTCAACATTTTGTCTGAAGGGTCGTTTTCGCGCGTTTCGGCTCATATATATTAAACTTTGCCGAAACTATTGACGGATTTTCATGAAACTTCACAGGAATGTTGCTCTTGATGTCTATTAATTTATCCTAACAAAATTTCAGGTTGGCCGGAAATTCAAGATGGCTGCCACGGCTAAAAATAGGTTTTTAAAAAAACAATATTTTAGCGACAACTTCTTGAAAACTATAAATGATATTGATATGGAACTTTTTCTAAAATGATCAGCAAGACATGATGTTAATTCTTGTTGAAAATTATTTGATTCGATGTTAAACATGGCTGCCAGCGGCCATCTTTGTTTACATAGAATTATATAATAAAAAATTATAGTGACTACTCCTCTGAAACTAATTCACAGATTTACATGAAACTTCAAAAATGTTGCTCTTGATGTCTAGTTGATTCTAGCAAAATTTCAGGCCGGCCAGAAATTCAAGATGGCCGCCACGGCTAAAAGTAGATTTTAAAAAAACAAATTTGTAGCTTCTACTTCCTAAAAACTATAAGTGATATTGATATGAGACTTTTTCTAAAATGATCAGCATGACATGATGTTGGTCATTGTTAATTTTGATTCAATGTTAAACATGACTGCCGGCGGTCATCTTTGTTTACCTAGAGTTATATAATAAAAACTTCTAGCGACTACTCCTCTGAAACTATTTGACGGATTTTCATGAAACTTCACAGGAATGTTGCTCTTGATGTCTAATTGATCCTAACAAAATTTCAGGTCGGCCGGAAATTCAAGATGGCCGCCACGGCTAAAAATAGATTTTTAAAGAACAAGATTGTAGCGACTACTACTTGAAAACTATAAGTGATATTGATATGGAACTTTTTCTAAATGATCAACATGACATGATGTTGGTCTTTGTTGAAAATAATTTTAATTCAACGTTAAACATGGCTGCCAGCAGTCATCTTCGTTTGCAAGAGTTATATAGTAAAAACTTGTAGCGACTACTCTTCTGAAACTACTCGACAGATTTTTATGAAACTTCAATTAACAATGTGTTTACATGTTTTCCTGCTTGGTTTACAGGTAACAAGCTGACCAAAATCAAGGAGAGTGACAAGCCTGTGATCTCTAAACCTCTCAACTTTGAACACACGGTCCATGTGGGCTTTGATCCTCTCACGGGGGAGTTTACTGTAAGTATTTAAACCTTTTAATTTTGAACACACAGTCCATGTGGGCTTTGATCCCCTCACAGGGGAGTTTACTGTGTTTACACTAAATCTCTCAGCTTTTTAACACACAGTCCATGTGAGCTTGGATCCCCTCACAGAGGAGTTTACTGTTAGTGTTTACACTAAATCTCAACTTTGAACACACAGTCCAGGTGGGCTTTGATCCACTCACAGAGGAGTTTACTGTAAGTGTTAACACTAAATCTCAACTTCGAACACAATGTCCATGTGGGCTTTGAACCCCTCACAGAGGAGTTTACTTTTAAGTGCTAAATCTCTCAACTTTGAACACACAGTCCTCACAGGGGAGTTTACTGTAAGTGTTTACACTAAATCTCAACCTTGAACACACAGTCCATGTGGGCTTTGATCCCCTCACAGGGAAATTTACTGTGTTTACACTAAATCTCTCAACTTTGAACACACAGTCCATGTGGGCTTTGATCCCTCACAGAAGAGTTTACTGTAAGTGTTTACACTAAATCTCAACTTTGAACACACGGTCATGTGGGCTTTGATCCTCTCATAGGGCAGTTTACTATAAGTGTTTACACTAAACCTCTCAACTTTGAACACATGGTCCATGTTGGCTTTGATCCCCTCACAGGGGAGTTTACTGTATTTACACTAAATCTCAACTTTGAACACACAGTCCATGTGGGCTTTGATCCCCTCACAGGGAAATTTACTGTGTTTACACTAAATCTCTCAACTTTGAACACACAGTCCATGTGGGCTTTGATCCCTCACAGAAGAGTTTACTGTAAGTGTTTACACTAAATCTCAACTTTGAACACACGGTCATGTGGGCTTTGATCCTCTCATAGGGCAGTTTACTATAAGTGTTTACACTAAACCTCTCAACTTTGAACACATGGTCCATGTTGGCTTTGATCCCCTCACAGGGGAGTTTACTGTATTTACACTAAATCTCAACTTTGAACACACAGTCCATGTGGGCTTTGATCCCTTCACAGGGGAGTTTACTGTGTTTACTCTAAATCTCTCAACTTTAAACACACAGTCCATGTGGGCTTTGATCCCCTCACAGAGGAGTTTACTGTAAGTGTTTACACTAAACCCAGTGTCTATTCTAGAAATCAAAAAGTAGGAGGGATTGTACCCACTATACTTGAAAAAAAGGGGGGATTTTCAAAAAGCAGGGGGGAATAGCCTAGGTTGAGTAGGCTTAGCTACGACACCTTGTTTACCAAAGAAATCGGTTATTCGTTTTTTTACATATTGATTTGGTCTGCATTTGCCGTCAAATTTGCCGTACATGTGACTGTAAACAACAATTTTACAAATTTTAAAATGAACGAAAATAAGAATATAGAATATTTTATTGTCTTAATATTCATAACAATGTGAACATGACAATGAACAGACAAGAAATTAAAATCAGCAGATTTTAATGTGTCATTATAAATGATACCCAAGTATAAAAGGGCCTGCGCAAGACACTCCCAAATTGACTTGATATACATATGGGTTAAACATGTCTTGCACCGATCCCTCCAAACGCTCATACGGGGTAGTGTGCATTTGCTCATGCGTGCTACACATGCACACACCCACACATGCAAATAAATATAAACACACACATACATACATGTGCATATGTCTGCACCCGCAAGGCAAAACAAGCATGTCCTAAAATTATTTTCGTCTAAATTATTCCATAAAACCTGAAATTGAGTGACGTCAGCACGCCATGTGATATGTAGTGCCACCAAACCTGGGAATACACAAACAACGGTAACTCCACTATGATTTACATGCTTAGTCTAGGTCATCTGCGACGCTTGCTTGTTTTCAAGACAAATGTTTGTATTTACAATCAAACGTCGATGATGATCAAGACTAGCTCTGATAAACAATAATCAGATTTGTTACAAATTGATTTTTTTTCTATGTATGCGCGATCGGCGCGCATTAGGTTTTAAAAAACAACAACGTGATCTCGTAAAAATAAATGGTGCATACTAAAATAGACACTGTAAACCTCTCAACTTTGAACACAAGTCCATGTAGGCTTTGATCCCCTCACAGGGCAGTTTACTGTAAGTGTTTACACTAAACCTCTCAACTTTGAACACACGGTCCATGTGGGCTTTGATCCCCTTACAGAGGAGTTTACTGTTTAGTGTTTACACTAAACCTCCCAACTTCGAACACACAGTCCATGTGGGCTTTGATCCCTTCACAGGGGAGTTGACTGTGTTTACACTAAACCTCTCAGCTTTGAACACACGGTCCATGTGGGCTTTGATCCCCTCACAGAGGCGTTTATTGCATATTTATAAAATCATTCGTTCATAAATGTTCCTATCCCCTCACTGGGGAATTTACTGTAAGTGTTTGAACTTTGATATTGCTATGAAATCAAGCTTTTGTAGTCAGCTGCGCTTCTTCAGCCATTGAGCTGATTGCAATGAAATTTTATACATGTCATCAATACTAATTGAAAATGTGCATACTTGAACCAGTTTGGAGGATTTCACTTCTTTGCATGCACCAACAGTGGTATTTTATTAATATAGTAATCTGTCTCTCACTTTGGGAAATGTGATTTAAAACTAATAATTTGATCAAGTTCTTGTTCACCACTAAGCAGTTTCCTGAATGACATATTGTTCCTTTGTGAACGTTTGACGTTTGATGACTTACAAGTGGTACTGGATGAGATTAATTGGAAAAGTAACAGTAAAAACTTATATTGGTCAAGTGACACCAACTTTCATTGTAATCATTAATAAGTATGGCCATTTTACTTTTCCATCTAATTATATAGACTAGCACAACATTGTTAATATTTCTCAAAGTCTAAAAATTCATTCGTAAAAATTTAAATTGTAAACAAGTTTACCAACGTTTTTAAGGCTTTTAAATGAACTTTTAGTCAACGGTTATTGAAATTGTAGCAGATTACATTTCTTATTGCAGATTCGTTGATTGATGCATGCTGATTGAAATGTAATGCTAGCTTCTTAACTTGAATTTTATGCTCAATTTGCTACATAATCGGTTCTTAAGTGCTTGACTCATCTGGCTTCTTTCAGCACTTTGTAAATTCATGGAAATATCAGATATGATTAAGGATAAGTACTGGTGTATTAACAATTCAACAATACCTGACTGTATGGTGCAATAACTCTTCAGTGGTACCCAGCTGGTATATTAACTGGTCAGTGGTACTCGACTGAGTGCGCAAACATAACTACTGATGACCTTATGTCCCACAAAGGGGGTTTGCATCAAAGGTTTTTTGATTCTGCAATATTTACAGAGTACTCAAATGCCAAATTGTCGGGACCAATCAGATTTATTCCTTAGTAGTTTCATATAATATTTTTTTAAATATCTTAACATTGTATTGTTTAAAAAATGTTGCCTTATATAAGACTCGAACCCTGAACCTTTGGTTCAGTAGACACATAGTAGACGATGATCTAAACGACTGCGCAGTTGGTGGTTTGTTGTGGTATTAAATAGTATATAACAAATACCACAATCTGCAATCTGATTGATTCCGATAATTTGGCATGCGAGCGATCTCTTATTAATATTGATTTTCCCCGTTCTCATCGACTGTATCAAAGAAGCAGGCATGCCAGAGTTGTAGGGTAGACTTCTGTCAATGCCCAACAAAATAAAAGTAGTATTTTAACTTTCGCTTAATGTTGCATGCATATTTTCCAGGGCATGCCAGAGTCGTAGGGTAGGCTTCTGTCAATGCCCAACAAAGTAAAAGTAGTATTTTAACTTTCGCTTAATGTTGCATGCATATTTTCCAGGGCATGCCAGAGTCATAGGGCAGGCTTCTATCACAGCCCAACAAAATAAAAGTAGTATTTTAACTTTCGCTTAATGTTGCATGCATATTTTCCAGGGCATGCCAGAGTCATAGGGCAGGCTTCTTTCACAGCCCAACAAAATAAAAGTAGTATTTTATCTTTCTCTTAATGTTGCATGCATATTTTCCAGGGCATGCCAGAGTCATAGGGCAGGCTTCTATCACAGCCCAACAAAATAAAAGTAGTATTTTAACTTTCGCTTAATGTTTTATGCATATTTTCCAGGGCATGCCAGAGTCATGGGCGAAATTACTATCACAATCCAACATCTCCATATCAGAGCAGAAGAGAAATCCACAGACTGTCCTAGATGTACTCAACTTTTATGAAACATCAACTAAAGAGAAGGAGGAGTCCAAACAAAAGTTTTTAACTAATATAAAACCACCTAGTAAGTGTTTCTGGTATTGCCCTACTCCTCTAGTAAGTGTTTCTGGTATTGCCCTACTGTTCACTACTCCTCTAGTAAGTGTTTCTGGTATTGCCCTACTGTTCACTACTCCTCTAGTAAGTGTTTCTGGTATTGCCCTACTGTTCACTACTCCTAGTAAGTGTTTCTGGTATTGTCCTACTGTTCACTACTCCTCTAGTAAGTGTTTCTGGTATTGCCCTACTGTTCACTACTCCTCTAGTAAGTGTTTCTGGTATTGCCCTACTGTTCACTACTCCTCTAGTAAGTGTTTCTGGTATTGCCCTACTGTTCACTACTCCTCTAGTAAGTGTTTCTGGTATTGCCCTACTGTTCACTACTCCTCTAGTAAGTGTTTCTGGTATTGCCCTACTGTTCACTACTCCTCTAGTAAGTGTTTCTGGTATTGCCCTACTGTTCACTACTCCTTTAGTAAGTGTTTCTGGTATTGCCCTACTGTTCACTACTCCTCTAGTAAGTGTTTCTGGTATTGTCCTACTATTCACTACTCCTCTAGTAAGTGTTTCTGGTATTGCCCTACTGTTCACTACTCCTAGTAAGTGTTTCTGGTATTGCCCTACCATTCACTACTCCTCTAGTAAGTGTTTCTGGTATTGCCCTACTGTTCACTACTCCTCTAGTAAGTGTTTCTGGTATTGTCCTACTGTTCACTACTCCTCTAGTAAGTGTTTCTGGTATTGCCCTACTGTTCACTACTCCTAGTAAGTGTTTCTGGTATTGCCCTACTGTTCACTACTCCTCTAGTACGTGTTTCTGGTATTGCCCTACTGATCACTACTCCTCTAGTAAGTGTTTCTGGTATTGCCCTACTGTTCACTACTCCTTTAGTTAGTGTTTCTGGTATTGCCCTACTGTTCACTACTCTTCTAGTAAGTGTTTCTGGTATTGCCCTACTGTTCACTACTCCTAGTAAGTGTTTCTGGTATTGCCCTACTTTTCACTACTCCTCTAGTAAGAGTTTCTGGTATTGCCCTACTGTTCACTACTCCTAGTAAGTGTTTCTGGTATTGTCCTACTGTTCACTACTCCTCTAGTAAGTGTTTCTGGTATTGCCCTACTGTTCACTACTCCTCTAGTAAGTGTTTCTGGTATTGTCCTACTGTTCACTACTCTAGTAAGTGTTTCTGGTATTGTCCTACTGTTCACTACTCCTCTAGTAAGTGTTTCTGGTATTGCCCTACTGTTCACTACTCCTCTAGTAAGTGTTTCTGGTATTGCCATACTGTTCACTACTCCTCTAGTAAGAGTTTCTGGTATTGTCCTACTGTTCACTACTCCTCTAGTAAGAGTTTCTGGTATTGCCCTACTGTTCACTACTCCTAGTAAGTGTTTCTGGTATTGTCCTACTGTTCACTACTCCTCTAGTAAGTGTTTCTGGTATTGCCCTACTGTTCACTACTCCTCTAGTAAGTGTTTCTGGTATTGTCCTACTGTTCACTACTCCTCTAGTAAGAGTTTCTGGTATTGCCCTACTGTTCACTACTCCTAGTAAGTGTTTCTGGTATTGTCCTACTGTTCACTACTCCTCTAGTAAGTGTTTCTGGTATTGTCCTACTGTTCACTACTCCTCTAGTAAGTGTTTCTGGTATTGCCATACTGTTCACTACTCCTCTAGTAAGAGTTTCTGGTATTGCCCTACTGTTCACTACTCCTAGTAAGTGTTTCTGGTATTGTCCTACTGTTCACTACTCCTCTAGTAAGTGTTTCTGGTATTGCCCTACTGTTCACTACTCCTCTAGTACGTGTTTCTGGTATTGCCATACTGTTCACTACTCCTCTAGTAAGTGTTTCTGGTATTGCCCTACTGTTCACTACTCCTCTAGTAAGTGTTCCTGGTATTGCCCTACTGTTCACTACTCCTCTAGTAAGTGTTTCTGGTATTGCCCTACTGTTCACTACTCCTCTAGTAAGTGTTCCTGGTATTGCCATACTGTTCACTACTCCTCTAGTAAGTGTTCCTGGTATTGCCCTACTGTTCACTACTCCTCTAGTAAGTGTTTCTGGTATTGCCCTACTGTTCACTACTCCTCTAGTAAGTGTTTCTGGTATTGCCCTACTGTTCACTACTCCTCTAGTAAGTGTTTCTGGTATTGCCCTACTGTTCACTACTCCTCTAGTAAGTGTTTCTGGTATTGTCCTACTGTTCACTACTCCTAGTAAGTGTTTCTGGTATTGCCCTACTGATCACTACTCCTCTAGTAAGTGTTTCTGGTATTGCCATACTGTTCACTACTCCTCTAGTAAGTGTTTCTGGTATTGCCCTACTGTTCACTACTCCTCTAGTAAGTGTTCCTGGTATTGCCCTACTGTTCACTACTCCTCTAGTAAGTGTTCCTGGTATTGCCCTACTGTTCACTACTCCTCTAGTAAGATTTTCTGGTATTGTCCTACTGTTCACTACTCCTCTAGTAAGAGTTTCTGGTATTGCCCTACTGTTCACTACTCCTAGTAAGTGTTTCTGGTATTGTCCTACTGTTCACTACTCCTCTAGTAAGTGTTTCTGGTATTGCCCTACTGTTCACTACTCCTCTAGTAAATGTTTCTGGTATTGTCCTACTGTTCACTACTCCTCTAGTAAGAGTTTCTGGTATTGCCCTACTGTTCACTACTCCTCTAGTAAGTGTTTCTGGTATTGTCCTACTGTTCATTACTCCTCTAGTAAGAGTTTCTGGTATTGCCCTACTGTTCACTACTCCTAGTAAGTGTTTCTGGTATTGTCCTACTGTTCACTACTCCTCTAGTAAGTGTTTCTGGTATTGTCCTACTGTTCACTACTCCTCTAGTAAGTGTTTCTGGTATTGCCATACTGTTCACTACTCCTCTAGTAAGAGTTTCTGGTATTGCCCTACTGTTCACTACTCCTAGTAAGTGTTTCTGGTATTGTCCTACTGTTCACTACTCCTCTAGTAAGTGTTTCTGGTATTGCCCTACTGTTCACTACTCCTCTAGTACGTGTTTCTGGTATTGCCCTACTGATCACTACTCCTCTAGTAAGTGTTTCTGGTATTGCCCTACTGTTCACTACTCCTCTAGTAAGTGTTCCTGGTATTGCCCTACTGTTCACTACTCCTCTAGTAAGTGTTTCTGGTATTGCCCTACTGTTCACTACTCCTCTAGTAAGTGTTCCTGGTATTGCCATACTGTTCACTACTCCTCTAGTAAGTGTTCCTGGTATTGCCCTACTGTTCACTACTCCTCTAGTAAGTGTTTCTGGTATTGCCCTACTGTTCACTACTCCTCTAGTAAGTGTTTCTGGTATTGCCCTACTGTTCACTACTCTAGTAAGTGTTTCTGGTATTGCCCTACTGTTCACTACTCCTCTAGTAAGTGTTTCTGGTATTGTCCTACTGTTCACTACTCCTAGTAAGTGTTTCTGGTATTGCCCTACTGATCACTACTCCTCTAGTAAGTGTTTCTGGTATTGCCATACTGTTCACTACTCCTCTAGTAAGTGTTTCTGGTATTGCCCTACTGTTCACTACTCCTCTAGTAAGTGTTCCTGGTATTGCCCTACTGTTCACTACTCCTCTAGTAAGTGTTCCTGGTATTGCCCTACTGTTCACTACTCCTCTAGTAAGTGTTTCTGGTATTGCCCTACTGTTCACTACTCCTCTAGTAAGTGTTTCTGGTATTGCCCTACTGTTCACTACTCCTCTAGTAAGTGTTTCTGGTATTGCCCTACTGTTCACTACTCCTCTAGTAAGTGTTTCTGGTATTGCCCTACTGTTCACTACTCCTCTAGTAAGTGTTTCTGGTATTGCCATACTGTTCACTACTCCTCTAGTAAGTGCTCCTGGTATTGCCCTACTGTTCACTACTCCTCTAGTAAGTGTTTCTGGTATTGCCCTACTGTTCACTACTCCTCTAGTAAGTGTTTCTGGTATTGCCCTGCCCTACTGTTCACTACTCCTCTAGTAAGTGTTTCTGGTATTGCCATACTGTTCACTACTCCTCTAGTAAGTGTTCCTGGTATTGCCCTACTGTTTACTACTCCTCTAGTAAGTGTTTCTGGTATTGCCCTACTGTTCACTACTCCTCTAGTAAGTGTTCCTGGTATTGCCCTACTGTTCACTACTCCTCTAGTAAGTGTTCCTGGTATTGCCCTACTGTTCACTACTCCTCTAGTAAGTGTTTCTGGTATTGCCCTACTGTTCACTACTCCTCTAGTAAGTGTTTCTGGTATTGCCCTACTGTTCACTACTCCTGTAGTAAGTGTTTCTGGTATTGCCCTACTGTTCACTACTCCTCTAGTAAGTGTTTATGGTATTGCCATACTGTTCACTACTCCTCTAGTAAGTGTTTCTTTTATTGCCCTACTGTTCACTACTCTTCTAGTAAGTGTTCCTGGTATTGCCCTACTGTTCACTTCTCCTTTAGTAAGTCTCCTTTAGTAAGTGTTTCTGGTATTGCCCTACTGTTCACTACTCTTCTAGTAAGTGTTTCTGGTATTGCCCTACTGTTCACTACTCCTCTAGTAAGTGTTCCTGGTATTGCCATACTGTTCACTACTCCTCTAGTAAGTGTTCCTGGTATTGCCCTACTGTTCACTACTCCTCTAGTAAGTGTTTCTGGTATTGCCCTACTGATCACTACTCTAGTAAGTGTTTCTGGTACCTACTGATCACTACTCCTCTAGTAAGTGTTCCTGGTATTGCCCTACTGTTCACTACTCCTCTAGTAAGTGTTTCTGGTATTGCCATACTGTTCACTACTCCTCTAGTAAGTGTTCCTGGTATTGCCCTACTGTTCACTACTCCTCTAGTAAGTGTTTCTGGTACCTACTGTTCACTACTCCTCTAGTAAGTGTTCCTGGTATTGCCCTACTGTTCACTACTCCTCTAGTAAGTGTTTCTGGTATTGCCATACTGTTCACTACTCCTCTAGTAAGTGTTCCTGGTATTGCCCTACTGTTCACTACTCCTCTAGTAAGTGTTTCTGGTATTGCCCTATTGTTCACTACTCCTCTAGTAAGTGTTTCTGGTATTGCCCTACTGTTCACTTCTCTAGTAAGTGCTTCTGGTATTGCCCTACTGTTCACTTCTCTAGTAAGTGTTTCTGGTATTGTCCTACTGTTCACTACTCCTCTAGTAAGTGTTCCTGGTTTTGCCCTACTGTTCACTACTCCTCTAGTAAGTGTTTCTGGTATTGCCCTACTGTTCACTACTCCTCTTGTAAGTGTTTCTGGTATTGTCTTACTGTTCACTACTCCTCTAGTAAGTGTTTCTGGTATTGCCATACTGTTCACTACTCCTCTAGTAAGTGTTTCTGGTATTGCCCTACTGTTCACTACTCCTCTAGTAAGTGTTTCTGGTATTGTCCTACTGTTCACTACTCCTCTAGTAAGTGTTTCTGGTATTGCCATACTGTTCACTACTCCTCTAGTAAGTGTTTCTGGTATTGCCATACTGTTCACTACTCCTCTAGTAAGTGTTTCTGGTATTGCCATACTGTTCACTACTCCTCTAGTAAGTGTTTCTGGTATTGCCATACTGTTCACTACTCCTCTAGTAAGTGTTTCTGGTATTGCCATACTGTTCACTATTCCTCTAGTAAGTGTTTCTGGTATTGCCCTACTGTTCACTACTCCTCTAGTAAGTGTTTCTGGTATTGTCCTACTGTTCACTACTCCTCTAGTAAGTGTTTCTGGTATTGCCATACTGTTCACTACTCCTCTAGTAAGTGTTTCTGGTATTGCCATACTGTTCACTACTCCTCTAGTAAGTGTTTCTGGTATTGCCCTATTGTTCACTACTCCTCTAGTAAGTGTTTCTGGTATTGCCCTACTGTTCACTTCTCTAGTAAGTGCTTCTGGTATTGCCCTACTGTTCACTTCTCTAGTAAGTGTTCCTGGTTTTGCCCTACTGTTCACTACTCCTCTAGTAAGTGTTTCTGGTATTGCCCTACTGTTCACTACTCCTCTAGTAAGTGTTCCTGGTTTTGCCCTACTGTTCACTACTCCTCTAGTAAGTGTTTCTGGTATTGCCCTACTGTTCACTACTCCTCTAGTAAGTGTTTCTGGTATTGCCCTATTGTTCACTACTCCTCTAGTAAGTGTTTCTGGTATTGCCCTACTGTTCACTTCTCTAGTAAGTGCTTCTGGTATTGCCCTACTGTTCACTTCTCTAGTAAGTGTTTCTGGTATTGTCCTACTGTTCACTACTCCTCTAGTAAGTGTTCCTGGTTTTGCCCTACTGTTCACTACTCCTCTAGTAAGTGTTTCTGGTATTGCCCTACTGTTCACTACTCCTCTAGTAAGTGGTTCTGGTATTGTCCTACTGTTCACTACTCCTCTAGTAAGTGTTTCTGGTATTGTCCTACTGTTCACTACTCCTCTAGTAAGTGTTTCTGGTATTGTCCTACTGTTCACTACTCCTCTAGTAAGTGTTTCTGGTATTGCCATACTGTTCTCTACTCCTCTAGTAAGTGTTTCTGGTATTGCCATACTGTTCACTACTCCTCTAGTAAGTGTTTCTGGTATTGCCATACTGTTCACTACTCCTCTAGTAAGTGTTTCTGGTATTGTCCTACTGTTCACTACTCCTCTAGTAAGTGTTTCTGGTATTGCCATACTGTTCACTACTCCTCTAGTAAGTGTTTCTGGTATTGCCATACTGTTCACTACTCCTCTAGTAAGTGGTTCTGGTATTGCCCTACTGTTCACTACTCCTCTAGTAAGTGTTTCTGGTATTGGCCTACTGTTCACTACTCCTCTAGTAAGTGTTTCTGGTAATGCCCTACTGTTCACTACTCCTCTAGTAAGTGTTTCTGGTATTGCCCTACTGTTCACTACTCCTCTAGTAAGTGTTTCTGGTATTGCCATACTGTTCACTACTCCTCTAGTAAGTGTTTCTAGTATTGTCCTACTGTTCACTACTCCTCTAGTAAGTGTTCCTGGTTTTGCCCTACTGTTCACTACTCCTCTAGTAAGTGTTTCTGGTATTGTCCTACTGTTCACTACTCCTCTAGTTAGTGTTTCTGGTATTGCCCTACTGTTCACTACTCCTCTAGTAAGTGTTTCAGGTATTGCCCTACTGTTCACTACTCCTCTAGTAAGTGTTTCTGGTATTGCCCTACTGTTCACTACTCCTCTAGTAAGTGTTTCTGGTATTGTCCTACTGTTCACTACTCCTCTAGTAAGTGTTTCTGGTATTGCCCTACTGTTCACTACTCCTCTAGTAAGTGTTTCTGGTATTGTCCTACTGTTCACTACTCCTCTAGTAAGTGTTTCTGGTATTGCCATACTGTTCACTACTCCTCTAGTAAGTGTTTCTGGTATTGTCCTACTGTTCACTACTCCTCTAGTAAGTGTTTCTGGTATTGCCCTACTGTTCACTACTCCTCTAGTAAGTGTTTCTGGTATTGCCCACTGTTCACTACTCCTCTAGTAAGTGCTTCTGGTATTGCCATACTGTTCACTACTCCTCTAGTAAGTGCTTCTGGTATTGCCATACTGTTCACTACTCCTCTAGTAAGTGTTTCTGGTATTGCCCTACTGTTCACTACTTCTCTAGTAAGTGTTTCTGGTATTGCCCTACCATTCACTACT